>JAYDZJ010289371.1:0-10498 GCA_034509065.1 Eueides lybia
ACGACAATGGAAGAAAATTATATTTAACGCCTCTCATACTCATCGTTGCCTGCAACTTTAACAAAGTGGCAGGCAAAGATGAGTATGATATAATAAAATATATGGTTTTGATTATTTAACCTATAAAATATAAAGGACGCAGAAATGAAAATATATTACAGAGTGCTTACTTATTTCATTTCACAGTATTTTTACTTATTTTAATATAAAATAATCCAACAAAAGGCCAATAAATATGGCATCTCGTCCAAATAATAACATAGTAAGAAACAAAACTATACTTTAATATGCCTTTTAATTTTGACTACGAAGGTTATGGTGAATTTGAGTAATCGCTTTTCTCAGTTGTTTACTTTTTTCAGTGTACTTGCGGACCCGCGCGGCTTCGCCTGCTTGTAGTTGTATAAATATTTTAAATGAAACACTTTTAAACGGATTAATCGCGTATATTGATTGATTAACATATTTTTTGATTGGTAAACTACCGGGTTCTACCCGTGACCACGGACTACTGTAAAGTGTTCGAAACGTCGGGTTCCCAAAAATGGTAATCAATTAATATACGCGATAAATCCGTTTAAAAGTGTTTCATTTAAAACGTGTAACAATCGCGAAAATCAAAGATACTATTGTGTATAAATATTTATTTGATATTTATACAACTACCGACAAGAATTGAATCCGTCGGAAGTTATAGTTAAAAAGATATAATTGTTTTTTAATAAGTGGTATCTTAATTATGTTCTGTCAAAAAGTTTTGACGTTAAGTCGTAACAAACAAACTTATATTAACATATTTAATATTAGTATAAAAGCAGGGGAGACAGAAAAATCTAGTGCCAACAAACTTTATTCTGAACTCGTTGCCCGAGACACTGCGTTTTGAGTGGCGGAACTCAACGCCGCACTTTGTATTACTACAGCGGGAAAATTAATTTTAATGTAATTATATATGACAAATATGTCAATAGCCTCACCTCCCTATTTAATTACAAATAGTATTTGTATGTGTATTTGTCAAATACCCCATATTTTACTTATATTAAAAGACATTTCTTTTAGAATCGAGTATATTTTTCTAACTTCCGCCAGAGCACTAACCTTACGCTTTCAAACAATTTGTTTGTACAAACATAGCTTTTCTATTCGTTCCGCAAGCAAAGAGCACTCGCTTCGAGAATATCAGTCTTTTTACTTTATTTGTTCAATAAATATATAATAACCTACAAATATATATATGATCTTAATATATATTCATATGTTATTACGTTCTAGCATGACATTATTCCCTTTTTTTATGAGGAAATGAAAATCTATTTTGCCCTTTTTATTGAGTAACGAAACTCAACAGGTGTTATGTTTAACAAAACGGGGAAATTCAAATAGACTAATTATAATCATTCTCTTGCATGAGAATTGCACCTCGCGCGTCATATTGCACCTTAATATTAAAACAATTTTATTGAAAATGATTCAATAACTCGGCAATTCTAGTACGTTACTAAGTAAAAGTCGAAAATTCTACGTCTCCTTTAATGACTGCTCCGTACACTGTATTATCTCAATAGAATCTACATTGGTTAGCTTAAAATCGCTCTGTTTAATACTTTTAAAAGAAAAAAATTGTTACAAAGAATTAAGGTAAGGTAAAATCTCCAAACTTATTTCTTATCTTTTTAAAAATCGTTTAGTTCTTCTCAGTAGTTCTACCAACTGGATTTAAATTGAAAGCTGAAGTAATTAGTGTTTTATTATGTACACGCTGTCTCTAACAAGGGTACCTGCCTTGGAACATAGTGTCAAGATTATTCATTCTCATTAATACAACTTCGACACTCAAATCCTTTCAACTTTGGAGGTGTTGCGTGTCGAGTGGCGGTATCGAACGCCGCGCTTTGCCTCATCATCAAAACGAAAAAATAAAATTTTAATACTTTTATTTTTTCGTTTCAATTTCATTTCAACAAGTGGAAATTGAACCCACAACCTGGTGCGTTTTCAGTCGCACGCCATGCAACGGCAGACCTCAATAATAAATAGTATATTTCAAAATAAACTGTACACTCGTAATTCTTATCTATGATACATAGTATCTTGATCT
The DNA here is from genome assembly GCA_034509065.1 of Eueides lybia. Taxonomy (NCBI): domain Eukaryota; kingdom Metazoa; phylum Arthropoda; class Insecta; order Lepidoptera; family Nymphalidae; genus Eueides; species Eueides lybia. The sequence continues at coordinate 2,102 of JAYDZJ010289371.1, forward strand.
TAACACAACCAGACACTACTACCATGTACTGTCCGTAATACATTACACAAATATGACTAATTAGCTAGAATTAACCCCATACAATGAATATAATATATAAGAATTAAATTATGTATATAATATACAAGAACACGACCAGCTGAAGGTAAACGACGGTTGTGGGTTCAATTCTGAAAATTAACTTTTGTTTAACTAACTTCCGTTCCGCTTCCGTTCTCCACTTTCCGCCGAATTTGAGGCATTGCGTGTTGAGTGGTGGATCTCAACGCCGCGCTTTGCCTTATTACCAGAGCGAAGAAATGAAAAAATTAAATATTTAAATTGAAAATATTTCATTTCCTCGAATGGAAATCGAACCCACAACTTATTTTTTAGTTGCACGTGTAAGCGGTAGTATTAATTATGAATTATAAGCAAATGAGATGTTGTTATGATTACTGAAACATAGTGTTAAAAGAAGGTGTTATAACATTGCTACGAGTAAATATAAAAAAAATATAAATAAAACGCATTAATGTTGTAAATTAATTAATATATTATAATTCATAATTAATACTACCGTTTACAAATGTCTTTTGCGATGGATTTTACGATTGCCTATAGGTAATCATAAAGCCGTCGTGATATAGCGGATGAGGGTTCATTTTTTTCTTCAGCTTTACGCTGAAAAGGGAAAACGAACTTGAGATTCTAATGTTTAGACACTCTCTTTTCATTACGATAGTTCTGTTCCTCACTTTTCCCTAAATTAATTACAAGATGCTTTAAGCCTGTTTAAAACGTCTGACGAATCGTTTTAATTGCATAAACGCAAATATAGCTTGCTTTTTATTTTTTTTATATATGAAAATATTGCAACTACCAACTATTCGTCTTATGTTCTTTTAAAAACGATTTCATCAAGAGAACAATCGGCGATATAAGAAAAATCAGCTGCTAAATTACTAAATTCAAAATTAGCTTCATTTTGCTTTAGAAAATCTATACGACGATGTTTTATTATTTTATATTAAATATGATAGGATTTTTTCCAGCTTCACCATCTTGGTAGAGTAGTAGAGAGTAGAGAGTAGAGTAAACTTGGGTATCTAGTGTTAAGATACTCTTTCCCCATTAAGATATTTCCCTTTTCGATTTTCCGCTGAATTTAAGGCATTGCATGTTGTGTGGCGGAACTCATCGCCGCTCTTTGCATCATAGTGATATGAACGGATGCGTCCTGATTAATTTCCAGGTTCCCTATATATACTCTGCCATAGGCATGCCATAGACTAAAGATGGAAGCTGAATAAAGAGTTTGGTTGAACGCATTTATCTCTGGAAAGAAAGAATTATAATTCTTATAATGTCGGATAGTCAATTACCCATACATGTTCTATCGAATCTTTTTGGACATAGAGAATATCTTATGTGTCATACACAGCTGTTAGTTATATTGACCATGAGGTCGAAGTCGCAGGTATATGCTGGCATATATATAAAAATTTGAACTGAGCTTTCTTTATATACTAGCAGTATAACAATAGTAGGTATTTAGTTTCAGTCTAGTCATTATATGAATTAAACAACATTTTGATATGGAAAAAGAGCTTTAAACATTTTAAGGTAGGTAGACGCGGCGCGGAGTTCCGCCACTCAATATTTACAGTACAGAATTCTTCGGAAAGTAAGGCACAAAAGTTCCTAATGGGAACAAACTTTCTTAACAAATTTCCTCCACCTAGAATATACTCTATGTATAGGATATAATATGAAACTGAGAAAAGAAGGCCAAAGAGAACAAAGTAATAAGACATTCTAAAAAATTAAATTTTATGTGTAAGACTGTATATAGGTTCCGGAGTTTAGGTACCACCCATAGATTATTTATCGGTATTTATACAAAAATAGATAAAACTAAAAGTAATTACAAAGTAAACATGTCTAAGTAAATCTGCATTAAACAATAGTTTAAGTTTCATTAATTTGCCTGCTTCTAACAGCACAGGCACAGTAATTATCCTGAGCTAGCAAATGTACTCCCTTACGCCCTTACGCCCTTTTAAGGTTGCAAAGAAGAAATTTACAAAATATATTGTTTTACATACCATTTAACAAACGCGGAAATTGTGGGTTGGATTCCTACTAGTAAGTATGTGCATTTAAATTAGCTTAATGTCTCGGCTATCGTAGATAAAGTGCAAGGTAGGTAGAAAGTACTTTATATGTATTTTATATGTATTACGATACAATGGTGCTGTAATATCAGTAAGAAAATCATAAGGAAAATAAAAATACGATAGAAAACGAATAATTTATTATTTATGAATATAAAACAGTAACGAATATTTTTATACCTTTGAGTGAAAGTTAACTTTACAGTGCTTTCAATTTACAACGGTAATTACACTGCGGCGGACTTCAAACGAATGTTAATAGCTTTTCAATGAACACTCATATTACTTGCTTAGTGTATTATGATTTACTTCAAAAAGGGTTTCACATCAGTAGATACTTTTATATGTTAGCTTAGATTCCTTCTGTCTCCCGCATAGATTTTTTTAGCGCGTCTAAACGAACAATGACTTACCAGGCTTCAAGATATTGAATATAAGAAGTGAAAAAAAATTAATCTACGCCACTGATCCTAGAAGTACTTTCAAACATTTCAAATTTTAATATTGGCTATAAATCGATGAAATAATCATCACAAGTTTCTTAACCAACCTATGAAACAACATCTCGAAGACTTGAGTAGATAGTGGGAAACGGAGTGGTAAGATAAAAAAATCTGATGATGTTATATAAAAGATATACCGTTAAAGCAAGGGACAAGCGGAAAAAATAGTATGAATATTTCACTTCTTTGCGTTCCCTAATTGCAGAGAGATAGCGTGAAGGGTAGCGGAATTTAACACCGCACTTTGTGTTGTTACCAGAGCGAGGAAATAAAAGTATATATGACCATAGACCACGATTATATTTTAAATATACACATATGAGTACTTCAGGATATATCCTGCACATGATAAGGTAGACATAGGGTACTTAGGGACTTAATATCAATAAGCTCTATTCCCCATTAGGAGACTACTGTTCCCCACTTTACGCCAAGTTCGTTGGAGTATTGCGTGTTGAGACTCAACACGGCGCTTTTGCTTCGTTACCAAAGCGCCGAGTTGAAAATGTTAAATATTTCATTACCTTGAACCTACAACCAGTTGGGCTTACAATCCATACAGTAAATAATTTTCTTAATAAATGTTAAGTTGTTATAATTAATTAAGTACTTCTAAGTACATTATTTAAGTAATATGTAAATAAAAATAAAAGCTCAGTTATAAATATCATAATTGTAATTGTTTATATTCAACCAAATAATTAACACTATTTTTTTACAAAGTAACAATCAATATGAGGTAATACTTAAATTTACTTTGCTCGACAGTCGGACACCGAATCCCCTTTACAACCATTGCAGTACATTTAACCTCGAAACTACCGAAATATTCCTCCACCAATCTAAGATGATCATAGTAAATTTAGTCAAGAGGTTCTAAAAAATAAATTTTTATTTACTTTTAGTTTTATAATATTCTTAATAATTACGATATTTTTAATACAATTTAAATATATCGTATAAAACATTAAGATATTATCATACGATTGAGCACCTTTGGCTTTAGATTAGTCATGATAGTAATATTTTAAGTTTGAAAGCTCCTATTTGACAAATGTACTAAATTATTTACATAATATACATTCAAGTATTGCTTTGGTACGTGTATATTTTAACTGAGCTTAAATCTTCTCAATACAGATGAAGGATTAAGAAAGAGCTTTTCACACAATATAACAGTATGTAGTTAGCAATTTGATAACATTTCTTTATGTATTTTTTGTTTCACCCTATCTTGTATATAGCAATGAAGTGAAAGATAACCTATCGTCAACCTACTACGATCTTCACACACAAGACACTTCTCTTCCCCTCCTTCCATTGAATCTGAGGCATTGAGTAGTGGAGGTCAACGCCACTTTGTCTTGTTACCAAATAGTAGTTATTTTTCTTGAATCTACAATCACACACATACTGGTATTCCTTAGCCAAGAGAGACCTAATTTGATACGACACGGACATGACACGATTCACAGGTGTCTCTTTCACGAAATGTGAAAGAGACACCTGTGAATCATAGGTACTGGGAACATAAACCCGCAGGCCAGTCCTAACCAAACACACTATAGAATATACAAACACTTTATTTACTTTACATATTATGTTATAGTAAGTATTATTCAAATATCTATTTTAAAGTTCTTTCATTTTAAAAATAATTAAAGTACTCGCGCGGCTTGCCTGCGTAAGCTATATAAATATTTATTTGATATAAAACAATTCAAAATAGCTGAAGCAATAGTCATAACATATTAATTTGATGGCTTTGAAATTGGTAGATTTTATTTTTTTAACAAGCAAGCAAATCTAGCTAAATATACATATAATTCAACAGGTAATAAGATTGAGACTTTGCTTTGATAAAGTAATATTATAGACATACTCGAAGAACACGTTTATTGTGTTACTATTTGTATCGATATTGACATTTCACGTACATAGTAGGGCAGACAGAGGGAATTTGCGTACCTAGTGTTAAGACACTTCGTTTCGATCCCCACTTTCCGTCTAATTTCAGGGATTATGAGTTGAGTGGCGAAACTTAACGCCGTGCTTAGCTTTGTTACCAGAACAAAGATATGAAAATATTAATTTATTTCATATCCTCGTGTGAGAATCAAACCCGCAAGATTTCGCGTTGCACGATTATGGTTATCTATGCTGTGGCTTGAAATTTTTGTGTTAATAATTTATTATAATCAATATTTTATTTAGTCAATGAAACTTACAAGCATTTTTTAAGTCAAGTTATATGGAAACATCTGTATTGTCAGCCCGACAGGAAGCCATCACTACTTTTTAGTCTAAAATCACTTGAGTCATTTATTACTCTTACTTGTAAATTGAAAGATTTAGTATCGAATTCCTACAGAAAACGATATGTCATATTCTGCTATTAGCAAGTATATTTATATGAAAAAGCATAGAGTTGTAAAAACAACTTCCTCAAATATAGAAAAACCCATAACCACCTCGCATACAGTTACAGACTTTACATCCACTGCGTCACATAAAGAATACAGATAATATTTAGCATCGAATTTTGTATAAAAATTGTTATAACTCTCCTTTAATAATAATCTTATCTACCTACCATGTGAGGAATACGGTGTGAAGCTAAAAAAATACCTCTGCCTGAAAAATCTTCAATGAAATTCTTAATTAAAGAAACGACGACATATTGTTTCTTTACCATCTGTAAATAAGCTAAAAAACACAGTAATTAGTGAATGAAGATCTTGTTAATTATACAGAAATAAGAAATATATTCTTGGCTTATAATTTACGTTGTGTTCGTTATATACGATTTAGCTAACGTGTAGTAATAGAGGCCTACGATGGCACAAGGGAGCGATTGTAAGAGCGACAGGCTGTGAGTTCGATTCTCACACGAAGAAATGAAATATTTAATATTTTCATTTTTATATGATACATTATATAAACATTCCCTTAACAAAGACTCAACTCACTATACTATACTATAAATTCTTTAAAATAAATATTCTTATAGGTCAAGCCGACGAAGCCACCCGTGTCCGCTAGTTGATACTTATATTTAAAGCTACATTCACAAGCTAATTTCAATGCAAAAGTTATAAATCTAAACGAAATCACCGATAGTACTCATACTAAGTAAACCACATAAACTAATCTACTTACCGTCCTGCAAACAAAACCATATTTCCTTTCAATAAAGTTATTACCGACTTCTGTAATTTTATATTCTATATAGACTTTAGTTGATTTTGGTGAATTTTTGAGTCACACATCATATTTTTAACTAAATTCTCAATAAATATCTACCATAGACTTATGTATAAGAATATTATCGTTGTTGCGCAGCGGCATATTGTCTTACTACAAACGCAACGGTTAGGAAATCTATTCCTCCTTTCAGGAATAAATTATCAGTTTGTTTATTATTTGTTCCTGGACAAGACAAAGCGCGACGACAAGTCCCACAAGTCAAGGCACTAAGTCCTGGAAATTAAACGGAAAAAAAGAGAACAGAGTATCTATACTACCTTGCTCATTGGGAGAAGTCTGATAAAGCGAGAAAGAAATATAACATATAAACATTCGAGAAAGAAATCGCCTTAGAGCACTTTCCTGTGAGCTTAACAGCGACCGTTTGAATTTATTACCGCCGTTTCCGTTCGATAACAATTGGTTGACCGTGTTTTAGTTATTTGTATGAAACTAATGTTATACAGCTATCAAATAGTTAAATACTATGTTTTTTTTGTAATAAAACTCTATATTATAATATAAATTTCTCTATAGCATAATTCTCATGATGACAAATTGGGGCCTGCCGTAGCGCAGACGCACAAGTGTGGGACTGTAAAACACGGCAAGTTATGGGTTTGATCCCCACTCAAGGGATTGAAATATTTAAAATTTTCAAATTAAATATTTAATGTTATCATTTCTTTGCTCTGGTAACAAGATAGGTGCTATTCAACAAAGAACTGCATTTTAGCATTAGGATCCCAATTTTACTCTGCTTACCCTGTCACGTGCGCATGCAAATACTACCTTGACGCCATAAAAGGTGTGTGATAATGTGAGTGCTATAGCACAAGCAAACATATGACTGTTTACGCCAGATTGTGTTTGTTTTTCATTTTTCTATGATAAACTATAATGTTCAGACATTCTGTTCTCATTTTGTGTTGTAATTGCAGAATGAACGCAGCCGCATTTAGCCTACCAGAGCGAAAAAACATCCTTGTTTGGAGATCAAACCTATAACCCGTTGCGTTTACAGCCTTACCCTTGTCCCCTGCGTTATGACAGACCTAAGTTTTAATAAATGTATTTTTATGTTCATATATATATAATTAATCTAATCACTTTAGATGTTTAAGATCGTCGTCGCTTGTGTTATGTAGTATTTAAATCATTTAGAACATACTTCAAGTAAGAGTAAACTTGTATTGTACTATTGTATTGTAGTTCAAACATGGTATTATGCTTCACTTACACAAAGGCGACGTCAGTTTATAATAAGCTCTAGAAGTTCAGAGTAATAGTACTTTGAGGCTATTGAGATGTACTGGCACAGTGTCCGACTGTAAACGCCTTAGTCGTGGGTTCGATTTCTACACGAGGGAGTGACTTTTTTTCACCCGCTCTGGGAATAAAATAAAACATGACATAGAATTCCACCACACAATGTCGCGAAAAATGGTGGTGGTAAATGCAAAGTGCCCTCATTTTGCACCCATTTTTCGGGACGGAGAGTCTGAAAACTAGGTTTCCTTGACTTTATTCGGGTGTATGAGTGATACAGCAATACAAATTGAACATATGAGTACAAAATTATATAGATTTTATATCGTAATTGACAGAATATTTTCTTAATATATAAATGTGCTTTCAACATCATAAATTAATTTACTTAAGACATATTTTAAATTGCAATGCAATCCAAATTTAATACCTATCTACCAGAGTACATTCTAAACCAATCTAAAAAATCCATGCTGGAAGAAGCATCATATGAAAATGATATCAATTTTCTTGTGCACAAATGTGCTAAAAATTATTTATATAAGTTGAACTATCCGAATAATTGGATGCGGATAACCTTTGGGTTGCAAAATTTTTAGAAATCCCCCTTCATAGATGGTAACACCATAACAAAATTGTAACAATCGTGATGTAAAATAACTCTTCAAAAGTGTGAAATAAATTGTTATTGTTATTTTATTAACATGTGATCTGAACAATTTCTATCTTGATTTATTAAAACAACTGTAAGGTTTAAAAAAAATGTGTAAAATACAAAAGAGGAAGACTGCGTCTAATGTCGAAACGTTTATGAAATAATTCACGTTTTGTATTCCATTATTCAACAAGTGAATAAATATTAAGCAATGAACGTTCAATTAAAACTTACAATCAGCTCCTTCAGGACGTTGTTCGTGTTTGTTAAGACAACAACAGATTGCAAACTTCAATCGAATATTAATGATGATGCTGAATCATTCATTTTTTAGGATATAATACCATTTCAATAGTGATTGTTATACAGATTTAAACAAAATAGACTTAGTATTTTTGAGATATAATGTATATACTATTTTCTAGTTAAAATAACATATTTGATGTGCGTCTTGAACGAATCTAATCCTAGATTTTAATCCGATAGTCTTATAAATAAATCTGTAGAAAAGTAATTTTTGTACATTGAAGAAATTGAAAAAAAAATAGCCAGCGTGTGAAAAGATAAG
>JAYDZJ010289763.1:0-10466 GCA_034509065.1 Eueides lybia
AAAAAATATCTTTAAATATTTAAGATAGCTTCAAAAGCTTTTTTCCAGCTTTACGCTATTTCACGCACATGGAAATTGAAACCTGCAAAACCTGTGGCGTTTCAATCGCATGCTTGTGCTCCTGTGCTACGATAGGCATTAAATTATTTGTTGTACAGTAATATATACAAACTTATATATATGTTTGTATGTACTCGTATGCAAACAAGTCATTGACTTCAATGCGTTGCCTTTTACCTCTCATTGAGTAACCGTTAGTCTGTGTCTGACATTTAATGGGTGCAATCAATGAATGCATTTGAGCCCGAGGTTCCCGGGTACCGAAGGTTTCCAGTTTCCAAAGGCTCTCTGAGGTTTCCAAGGAACACTAAGGTTCCAAAGACCCTGGGGTTCCGGGTGATCTAGTAAATATAACTACTAGTTTAACGCTTTAGCCCACACATAATTATATGGGGAAGCTAGTGTTAAGCCTCTGATACAACTAATTACGTATGTAATTTTTGAGACATTTCATGATAAATGTCGCGCTTTGCCCTTTCTGTTACCAGAGAAAAGAAATGAAAGAAGAGAAAACGAAAACAAATGATGCCTGTCTTTGTGATAGAGATAAATTCTTACGATCACAAACTGAAGGGTACTTAAGGTTGATCTTTTTAGTAAAATATTTTTTTAGCTTCACGCTGTATCCGCATATAGCACGGTAGGAAGAAGGACCCTGGGAACCTGACTTTTTAGTTTTATAATTATGTTCACTTTGGTATGATATTTGAACCTATCTATATATGACATTTTTTTCAACTTGCTCTTGCTTGCTGTATCCCATACATGGCAGAGTAGTCAGAGGGAACATGGTAACCTAGTGTTACTCTATTAACACTTCTATCTGTTTCTTACTTTCCGCCAAATTTGAGCCGTTGCTTACTGACACAAGAAACTTAACACCGCGCTTTGCTTAGGAAAACAATAAAAAAAATTAATATTTCTTTTCCTCTGGTAGAAATCGAACCCACAACCTGTTGCATTTTATTTTATTGTTTAATATAATATTAAAGACAAAAGAACAATTTAGCGTTATTAACGAGAGAATCAAATACCGTAGCTTCAAAGGAATTCTACCAGCAATTATTATTAAACGATACGTGATAATGCGTTACCAATGGCAGTTAATTTTAACTGCTTCGTATTAACTAGTTCACGTAATACATGTATTTTTTGTGTTAGTTTATTATTGAGGAAGATAACTATTTATTTTGAAATTTGTTTTGCGGCGTTGAGTTCCGCCACTCAACATGCAATGACGAAAAATTGAGTGGTAATTTGCAAACTTAGTGGTAGAAGCATTAGCAATTTGACATATCTGTTTGTGGGTTTATTTATGTATATTTGTCACATCAAAGCTCCTAAACGGGTGAACCGAATTTAGTTTACTTTATTTCGAATTAGTTCGAAAGCTGTATTAATAGAAAGTGTTTTTAGACATTATACACTTTTCTAGTCATTTGTTTGAATTTTAAAGTTAAGAGTTCAGTAGTGTATCAGTATATACCTATGTACTTATTTTATAATATTAGTATATGATTAAACATTATTAAAGAGACACTTGAAAAATTACTATTTCAATATTAGTTTTTACTTAAATCTCCCGAATAGATAATAATTATCATCGTGATGTGTCATATAAATTTAAATTAATGGCGCGTACGTCGTAAGTTCTGACAAATTAACTAATGCTTAACAGATAGTTTTGATGAACGTGATAGTTAGTGTTTGTTTATGTGATAGTTTGTTAATATTATTGATATATCATTATACATCACTATCGATGAAACCGTCTTGGCGCAGGGACACTAGCATGTCACTGTAGACGCGACGGGTTGAGAATTCGATTTCCGTTCGGAGGAATAAATGATCTGTGGAAATATTTTAGTTCTTCAATTCAGTAAAGAGGAAGGGTTTTAACGGGAACAGAGTGTTTCATTTCTAGGTTCCCCAGTTCATTTGCTCATTTTTTTTTAGCTTCACCCTGTATCCCGCACACGGTAAGGTAGGCAGAGGGAACTTGGGAACCTAGTGTTAAGACATTCCGTTCCACTTCCGTTCCCCACTTTCCGCCGAGTTTAGGCTAACGTGTTGAGTGGGTGAACTCAACAAAAAATGAAACATTAAATATTTAAATTGAAAATATTAAATATTTCATTTCCTCGAGTGGGGATCGAACTCACAACCTATCGGTTACAGTCACACATTTGTGACGCTGCGCCACAACATGCCTCCATCCCTTCCTCATCATATTCTTAATATTGTTATCTTTTTTCTACAGCAAGTTCTCGCTTCCAGCCTTTATAGGTATTGATAACGCGGCGTGTGATTGAAAACGATAGGTTGTGGGTTCAGTCTACACTCGAAGGAATTAATATTTATATTTTCAATTTAAATATTTAATGTTTTTATATCTTCGCTCTGGTAACTCTGGCAAAGCGCAGCGTTCAGTTCCGACACTCAAAAGGCAATGCCTCAAATTTGGTAGAAAGAGGGAAAGAGTGGCTCACCACTAAGCTCCTAAGTTCCCTCTGCCTACTCTGCCATGTGCAGGATACAGCTTGAAGCTGATATTACAGGACGAATAAAATTGATAAACTTGAGTTTGCGGCCATATGCAATGATTTTATACAAATAAGTATTCTTTTTTTCAAATTATTCCTTAATTTGTAGACTAAGTTTTTAATTCGAGCCAAATTTTATAAGTTTAGGTCTGAATAATTGATATTTATCTCAGCTTATAGTAATTTCAAGACAAATGAGTCCTTAAATGTTGACAGTTCTGAATAAGATATTCTCCTTATGAGGTACGGGAGCATAAAAATTATAACTCTAATGACCTCTATCTTCAATACGGAGGAATATTATAATGAAATACTAACTCACTCACTCAGCTTCACTCTGTCTCTGGCAGGGTAGGCGACACATGGCGGAACTCAACGCCGCGTAATAATGAAAATTTTAGAAGGTCTTATTCTAAACGGTTCCAGGTTCAATCTCAATTGGGGTATGAATTATCGCTCATATATTGTACATGTACATGTCATTGTGCGAAGCGTGGAAACTGAGTACCTACACAAGTATATGTACGTAGATTATAGACAATATAAGATTTATATTAATCACGAGTCTACGGAACCATTTATATTCATTTGGAGATCCTTAAGCGAAGATAAGACGGACGGTACCCAGCTTAATAGACTGTGAGAGTTGTTCCTAAGAAATATTTTCTAGAAATAGATAACTATACTTGTATATTACAGACTTTGTGTAAATCAAACGAATCTCTATTGAAGGTTGTGGGATCTTATCTTACTGGAGATCATTTTCTTCTCTTGAATTACACTGTTTTATTAACTTATTTAAAATACTTTCTGGTTCTAATAACATTATCAATTATCATATTTTAAAATATTATCATATTTAAAGATATTATTTGAGTGGCAGAAATGGCTGCCAAAAATTATCAATAATACAAAAAAAAACATTCTCGTGTAGCAATTGAATCCACTACCTTCGTAAACAGTAAAACCATGGTGTCAGTGTACCAGAACGATATATAGTTATATATTACGCATTTGTTTGTATTATTACTAGTATGTTTAAAATTGCTTATCTGTTTTTCATAAAACACAGCTAACAACCCTCACAATGAACAAGATTTGCGATTGGAAAAACCTCACTCAAGTCGATACGCTCATTCAGCTACGGTGTCACAGACAGACGGATAGACAGGTCAAACTCATAACGCCCCTTATTCCCGTCGGGGGTTAAAAAGGGATTCAAAGAAACATATCAAAAGTAAATGCCATTTAGTATAACCATTAGTCCATTTCCTATTCAAGTACTAAAGCAGTTTCTAGCTCAATAAGTTCTAAAGGCAGTTTCGAAATAAGCATAAAGACTGATGTTACAAAGACAAGTTGAATGTTTAGCGTTTTGTATCGTGTTTCGGGAAAAAACGAAAATTGTATACGATTTTGTATGAAATGTTCATGTAAATAACCATACGTAGTAAGAGTGTAAGGGTATAGACTTATATTAGGTCTTGAAAAAACACATTGAATTCAACCTATAACGCACAAGAAAATAATGATTGATAATGTGCACTAATATTATAAAGTTGTGTAGCTATAAGTATCCTTAAGCTAAATTACTTGGAGAAAAAACATTTTTTTGTTAGAACATTCTTATTTTAGTCCATCGTGGTGCAGCGTGGCTGTGAACGTAACAGTCATTAATTAAATAAATTCTTAGAAATAAATCACATAACTCTTGAATTACGCAACTACAAAGGTAATAATTATTACAAAACTATAAACCGCTTTATAATTAGAATAGAAGTTTACGCTTGAAATATACTCGTACTCTTACAATAGTAAGGGCGAGCGTACAAGCGATATCAATGGTAATAGACTTTCGGTTAAATACTAAAGACAATGCGTGTTAACTTTTTTTTTCGTTTTATGAAGAATACAAGGCAAAAGAACATAGATAAAAACGCTTTCTTTCTTCTAAACTTTCCGCTGAACTCTATATATCTAGTATTAAAAGGAATTTTTTCGACTAATTTTAAAAACGTTTAAAAATTTGAACGAAGCGGGATAAGACCCCGAAAATAATAAATTTAAAAACGGATATTTTCAAGATGCGCGGTTTCAAATCCCGCTTCGTTCAAATTTTTAAACGATTTTAAATTTAGTATTTTTTTTTCCTAAGTGCGGAATAACACTTTAAAAATAGTAAAACTATTTAACAAATACCATTCTCTCTTGCTAAACGATAATTCTATTTGTCTTTGGGTAGCGGAAATTTGTAAAAATCTCCCTACAGAGATGCTGACAATATAAATAAGTTGTAACAAGCGAACGAATGGCTTAGTGGTCAAAGCGCTTTAACGGTTTTCAAGAGGTTCGGGTTCAAATCCCGCTTCGTTCAAATTTTTAAACGTTTTTAAATTTAATATTTTTCTTTCCTAAGTGTGGAATGACACTTTAAAAATAGTAAAAAGGCATAATTTCTTAACAACGACTGGGAAATGAACCGATAACCTTTTGGGTAAACAGTCTACCCTGCGCCATGACAGACTCGAGAGAAAGAATAATATATTATTACTGAAAACAAATATCTATAAATTTCTTTGTAACAAAATTCCACGTAATCCTTGCAAAAGACTGACATTACTGACATCTTCATGTAACATCACATTGAAAAATACTTATAATAATCTGATAGAATAAATAATATTCTGATTTTGATATTGAAATAATCTACTAAACTCAAATATTATTTCCATACGATTTTGAAATATTTAATATTTTCAGTACCTCGCTCTGTTACTCAACACGCAATGCCTTTAAAATATTACAAAATGAATTCTTGGTGTAACGGTACAGCGTGTGAGTCCGTCTGAAGAGAATGATTTTATTAAAATTATTATCATTTTCTCCTTTTGGTAAACTAAGCGTGGTGTTGTCCAACACGACGTGGGTTACAGAGTGAATTAACACTGTGTTCCCTTGTTCCCACTGTCTACCCTGTTATCTGTAGGATACAGCGTGAAATTACTTTTTGTCAAAAAGTGTGCTGTTGAATAAATTAATTATTTAGTTTTGTAACTCCAAATTTAAATAAAAACTTTATAAATTAAACAAGTGTCCGAACGAAGTAAAACGAGGATTTACATGAAAATAGTACTTTTTAACAACCACCGCATTTCTACTCAACTATTCTGTTTATGAGTGCCTTTTTCTACTAAAAACTTTTATATTATATCCAAGTATGATATAGCAAAGTGCGCTTAAAACTCTCCTCCTCGATATCTCTTTTAATATTTTATGAAATAAATGTATAATAAAAATGGTGGACATTGCTAGTTTTATTTGATTAACTACTTTTTTCTTAGATTCACGTTAAATTTCTTATAACAGGATAAACAGAGGGAACCTAATGTTCCCCTAATTGCACAATTTTATAGACATTGCTTCTTTAGTGGCAGGCAACGCCTTTATCTTGTTACCAACGAGACGATAGAGTAAGAAATTAAAAAAAGCCTTTCCTCACTGTGGAAATAAACCCACAACAGCCACGTTCACAGCTACGTTGAGCCTCGATGTGCTAAAATAAGAATTTTCAAACAAAAACTTATTTCTTCCCATGTAATTTACAAAATGATACCTATACACCTAACCACACCATTATCCTTTATATAAATAATAGGTGTGTTTTGTATTTTTCAAAATACAGGATACAAGGAAAGAATTATGGAATGTATTTACGTAATAAGGGAGAAGGATCATCCGAGTGAAATGCATATTTTAAATCTTATTTAATATTTTATATGTTGTTAGTAGTTAGTTTGAGAATAATTGTTAGAGGAAAAAACATATGAAAAGGACTCCTTAGGCCTTAGGATTGAGGCCTGTCGTTGCGCATGTGCCTGTAAGTTCCAATGTTTGTGTGTTGGATTCCCAAACGAGGAAATAAAATATTTAAAATTTCCGCTCTGGTTAAAAAGCAAAGGTGTTGATCTCCTCCACTCAACACGCGATGCACCAAATGCAGAAAGTGGGTGAACGGTACCAAGTGTTTTAACACAAAGTTCTCAAGTTCGTCATACCTGTAACCGTTTACAGTAGCACGCTCCTTGCCCAGTGCCATGACACTCGCAAATGTTAGAGAATAGAGTACCTATACTGTAGGTTCCGTTGCCTTCCCTTCCATCTGCGGAATACAGCTTAATAGAAAATAAAAATAATTTTCATTTTACAAGTAATTATTACTTTCCAAAGTAATTAAACAGTGCTAAAATATATTCTAGCGTTGCAATTACAGCCGTCCCCGATCTCAATCAATGTGACTTCAAAGGTACTGAATTAACATAACGGCTTCAGCTCTTACAGAAAGGCAAAAGATATTTAGGATTGTTTTTTCTAATAACACCCTTGTTGCGCATTGGGACACCTTCTGAATGTTAACGAGACGGCTGTGGGTTTGATTCTTATTTGAAGGAAAAAAATGTACTATTTTTTGGGAACCTAGAGTGAACATATTCCGATCCTATTTAGTCTACATTTCTCACTGATTTGCGCAACTCAATCGCCCTTAGTCTCGTTTGCAAGACGAGGAAATACATTTCTTCAAGTGGGAATTGAATCCACAACCTATCGCGTTCACATGTTGGTAGCAAGCTTGAGCCACTGCGTTACGACAGACCTCTATAATTGAATGTTTTACTAATATTATTATAATTACCTTTTTATTCAAAAAACATGAACTGATAATTTTAATGGCCTTTCCACAACCGTCTAATTTGGATAGTTGGTATCTTTTAGTGAAAACCACAACCTTTTGTTTTATTCATTTCAGTATCCCACATATGACAGACTTGATATAAGGAACTTGGGAACCAAGTGATAGACACACTATTCTCGTTATTCCACCTTCAATAAAATTTGAGGCATTGCATGTTCACTAAAGAACTCGAGGAAGCGAAAATATAATTGAATTTATTTTCTCGAGTGAGAATCGAACCCTGAACCTGTCACGTTTACAATCGCACACTTGTGCCCTGTGCCACGACAGGCTTTAGATTATTTAATTTAAGCAAACAAACTTTGTAATAGTTTTTAGTAAACATCGCCAATCGTTATCACGTTGTGGGTTAAAGGTTGAATTCGATATGTTTTTAAGACTCAATATATATACCCTTTCATTCTTACTACGTGTGGGAATTTACATAAACATTTCATACAAAATCGTATAGAACTATTTTTTTCCCCCTAAAATACGATACAAAACGCTAAACATCCAACTGGTCTTTGTAACATCAGTCTTTATGCTTATTTCGCTGCCTTTAGAACTTATTGAGCTATAAACTGCTTTAGTACTTGAATAGGAAATGAACTAATGGGTATACTGAATGGCATTTACTTTTGATATGTTCCTTTGAATCCCTTTTTGACCCCCGACGGGAATAAGTTGCGTTATATGTTTGACCTGTCTATCCGTCTGTCGGTGACACCGTAGCTCTTGAATAAGTGTATCGATTTGAGTGTGGTTTTGCCAATCGCAAATCTTGTTCATTGTGATGGTTGTTGGCTATGTTTTATGAAAATCAGATAAGCAATATTAATATACTAGCGCTTTAATACAATAAATTTTGTTTGTTATTAAGAACAAATGCGTAATATATAACTATAGAACGTTCTGGTACACTGACACAGTGGTTGACTGTTTACGATGGTTTTGGATTCAATTGCTACACGACGCAAAATATATATTTTTTAATACCGAGTATTTTTGGCAGTGATTTCCGTCACTTAATATATAGATATTGTCCTAAAAATGATAATATTATTACAACAAGAAAGTAGTTTAAATTAGTCAATAAAATAGTGTAATGTAATTCAAGCGGGCGAAGATGCAATTGGGTAAAAAACACGATCTCCAGTAAGATAAGATCCGGCAACCTTCAATAGAGATTTGTTTGATCTACACAAAGTTTGTAGAATACAAGTATAGTTATATATTTCTAGAAAATATTTCTTAAGAAAACCTCTTACAGTCTATTAACTGGGTACCGTCCGTCTTATCTTCGCTTAAGGATCTCCAAATTAATATAAATTGTTCTGTAGACACTTGATTGAGATACATCTTATATCGTCTCTAATCGACGTACATATACTCGTGTTGGTACTCCGATTTCCACGCTCCGTGTTTTGTTTGAAGCATTGCGTGTTTAGTGGCAGAACCCAACACCGTGCTTTGCCTCTTCACCAGAGCGAAGAACTAAAATATAACAACAGATAATTCATTCCTCCTAATGGGAAACTGTCGCGTTAACAGCCACACGCTTTTGCTTCTGCGCTAAGACGGATTCAACGATAGTGATATTTAATGATATATCGATAATATTAACAAACTATCACATAAACAAACACTAACTATCACGTTCATCAAACTATCTGTTAAACATTAGTTAATTTATCAGAACTTACGACATACGCGCCATTAATTTAAATTTATTTGACACATCACGCTTATAATTATTATCAATTTGGAAGATTTAAGTAAAATATAATATTCAAATAGTAAATTTTCTTCTGTCTCTTAATAACGTTTAATCATATGTTTGCTTTTTAAACATAAAAGTTCATTGTATCTGTATATATGTAAGTACTTATTTTATAATATTAGTATACTAATATTATAAAATAAGTACCTACATATATACTGATACAATGAACTCTTATCTTTAAAAAGCAAACAAATGACTAGAAAAGTCATGTCTACAAACACTTTCTATTAATAATTAAAATTAAATTACTTTCGGAGCTTTGATGTGACAAACAGACATACATAAACATATATACAGATACGTCAAACTTCTAGGTCAGCTTCCACTAAGTTTTTCAATTCCTACCCAACTTTTCATCATTTCATGTCGAGTGGCGGAACTCAACGCCGCAAAACAAAAACAAAATAAATAGTTATCTTCCTCGATAATAAACACACTAAATAAAGGTATTACGTGAACTAGTTAATACGAAGCAGTTAAAATTAACTGCCATTGGTAACGCATTATCACGTATCGTTCAATAATAATTGCTGGTAGAATTCCTTTGAAGCTACGGTATTTGATTCTCTCGTTAATAACACAAACGTTAAAGTGCTCTTTTGTCTTTAATATTATATTAAACAATAAAATAAAACAGAACAGGTCGCGTGTTCGATTTCCACTCGATAAAATGAATTATGTATATAACAGAGAGAAAGAACCAAGTGTTAAGGCACTCTTTTCTTTACCGACCGCCCAATATCAGTGACTGGCACAACTCAACGACACGCTGTCTTTCTATATATTCTATCGGAGCTAGGAAATTAATATAATTATTTGAGAGTGGGAATTCATAACCGTGACGTTCGTAATTAGACGGTGGACTTTTATTATTAATATTACATATATTTCATATATTCGCCGTGATTTGAGGAGTACCCTGATGTAAGTGCTTTTGTTCGCACGCTCTTAGCATTGCGTTTATTAGAGCGAGGAAATGAATAAATTAAATGTTTCATTTTCCTCGAGTGGGGATTGAACCTGCAACCTATCACATCATTACAGCCACAAACTAGAGCCACTACGCCACGATGGCCGATAAATATGTTTTCTGGGCAACAGAAACTATAGATACTACTACGATAACGGAGTGTCTTAACACTAAACTCAGGTAGTGAAAACGAAGTGTTTTAACACAAAATTCAATGAAATGTGTACCAAAACTGGCACATTATGAACAAAAATATTATAAACAAACAGAACAGACACTCTTTTTACTTCTTCTAATACGATATGATAAAAAAATATTGATAACATTTGGTCTATTTAAGTCGGGTTCAAGTTTCAATATAGATAAAGCAACAAGTAG
>JAYDZJ010289917.1:0-10464 GCA_034509065.1 Eueides lybia
TAACAAAATTTGCAGTAAAAAGCATTTTCATATAAATATGAAGCAGACATCAACAACAATGAGACTGATACAATAGTACAGAAAAAATATATATTATAGTAATACATTGCTTTATCATTAAAAGTAAATTTCCAAGAATTTAGATTTTCTTGTAGTTTGAACTGGTTTGTTTTTTGGAATATCCTGCGGAAAATTGTTAATATAATGAAGTGTTATATAAAATTTGCTTCAGGCGCATGGGCACATATATGTGACTGTAAACCCGACTAATTGTAAGTTCGATCCCATTCGAGGTTATTAAATATTAGTTTTTTTTTCGCTCTGGTAAGAAGACGAAGCGCGAACGCGCTACGCGCTTTCCGTTTTTTAAAATACAATGCCTCCACCAGGCATTACAAAAAAACATTTTTACAAAATGTATAAATATCAGAACGCAGCAATTAAAAAAAAGTTCAAATCCCGCTACTTTAAAATTTCTATTCGGTTACCATAGATTTATCTATCTGTGAAGACCTATATTTACTACCCTGAGGTAATTTAGTAAGCGGCGAGCTAAACCACTCGTGTATAAAACAGGATGCAGGTAATAGCTTGTGACCGTAATAATACAATTAGGTGGTAGCGAGCCGTTAGTGACGTAACTACTTGCATGCGGCGTCTATTAATTAATTACTGTGATCTAAATGTTATATTTACATATGTATTGGCCTAGGACTGTTGTGGCACAGGGACACTAGGTTTGATTTCCATTCGAGGAAATTATGTATTTAATATTTTCATTTCTTCACTCTGGTAATGAGACAACGCGCGTTGAGTTTTGCCCTCAATGCGCAATGCCTTCAAAATTAAGGGTAAAGTGGGGAAATGAAAATTCAGGGAAAAGAGGGGTCTTAACACTAGGTAAGTGCTACATACAACGTGAAGTTAAAAAATATTATAGATAAATGTAAGTCAAACTCCTTCGTGATTCAGTGGCACAGCGTGAATATAAATGATGTTGTGGTTTCAATTCAATTTTAGGGCAATACATTATTTAGTACTTTCATTTGCTTTGGTAGCAAGACAAAAAATAATCTTTGCCTTCCCGTGACACCGTGGCATTATGTATTGAATAACGAAACTAGAATTTCTTAAAAAAGTTGTTTTATTAACAGTGTGTAAAAACAAAACTAATATATTAACTCACGTAAGTCATCGTCAATGATCGACAGTTAGTATGTATGAGTTTTGTGCTGCTAAACCACCGTTCTGTTTTAATTAATTCCACTATTTACCGAATTGTTACTCTTAAGGCCAGATTCACCAGTGACTGATATATTATCGAGTAGCCTTATCTGCTAGATAAGTAATATATTTTTCGTTTTGTAGACGTTCCATTACCTATTAGCTGAGCGATTAATGTCTACCAAATCAGTTGTAAGGGAGTTGGATGGTGAAACAGAAATATAAACAGTCTCTGCCTTAGACATAACATTAATTGTCAGACTACTAACTGTAAATTTATTCGTAACCGGTGAAACTGGCCCTACGTATCTGTATTGAATCAAAACATTATGTATATTTGCTCACCTAAATAAACACCTTCAGGAGACCAAATAGGTACTTAGGAAGAACCGTCCCGAAGATATTTGCGGTTGTTCTCTAAACATGCTCTTGATTTCCATTACTGAGTCATAGTCAATATTAATTTATTGAGTTCGGTAATGAGCGTTTTTCGTTTATATTCTTGTAGCTTCACGCTGTATGTGAGGGCATGGCAGGAAGATAGATGAAACTTGAGAACATCGTATTTAGACGTGGTGATATCCAAAGGCACACCATTCCTTGTTACCACAGCGGAAAAATATGTTTTTTTTTCAAGTAAAGACCAAACCCACAAGTTGTAAGATTTACAGTCACACGTTTGTGCCCCTGTGCTACGACTAGCCTTAATGCTTACTTAGTTTTCAATGTTTAACGTATTATAGCACAGTATTTATATGTCAATATCATCGTTGTTAATTTCATTTTAGCTCGGGAATTGTCTAATGAAAAAGAAATCTACAATCAAAAAATAAAGGTCGAGCGAATTAATAAGGCGAAATGCAGCGTTAATTTCCGCCACTCATAATGCAATATTGTTAGTATACGATGTGAAGGGAATGGAGTGTCTTAACGTGAGCGAGCGGGGTACATAAAAATCGGACAAAAATATAACAATTCATACAAATTATTTTAATGTCACCAACGTAAGTATCTACGTATCACTCGGGAGAACCCACTTCATAATAAATCTGACACTCCAACACGTCTCTGAAAGCTAATTTACTCGACTGATTATCTCGATTTTCAAATTATGATGCAAATGAAGCTATTTAAATTAAATTTTAATGAGATTTTAAGTAGTCTCTTGATAACTTTATGGTTATGGAGTTTGAGCAATGTGGACTCATCCTTCATAATGAATATGTCAGAATCGATAGAGGCAGATCACGAAATGAAGATAGGACATTGCATGTTGAGAGGTGGAACTAATCGTTTATTCCCCAAAGAGGTAGTTGAACCGACAATTACTGCTTTTACAGTCTAAGCACAGTCTTTGACTATAAAACCAGCTAACATATTGTATGATTTATTTTAATATGAAAGAAATTAAATGTTTATTACGATTAAGATACATATCTTCTTCATATTTAATTTATTTAATAGATATTAGCCAGAGCAAACAGAGACAAAAATAGACATTCATACAGTTTTAAAATTATGTCATGAAAATATGAAGTATTTGATTTCCTTAAGTGGAGATCTTACGAAAGGCATCGTTACTTATTCAAAAAACTCCTAAAGCTTGAACTTTCTCGCTTTCTGCAAAATTTGCGACATTTAATGAAAATATAAATATAATATTAAAATTATTACAATCTATACCAAGCTTTTAACAAATCGGCTGTACGAGTCTATCTCGTTGTTATGTTGACCGCACTAGTGTAATCTTGTGGAGATTCATCGCCCTTTGAACTATTAACCACGTTATAAATCTACGATAGAACATTGGTACATATTAGTAAATATCACTTTTTAGTACATTATAGGAGAGTAGGTATATACTTAGTATTAAGACCATTCTTACCCCATGTTCTGTCAAATTCTAGAGATTGGGTATTGAGAGCCGGCAACGCCGTGTTTGTTTAAACTATATACTATAACGTACATAATATGTAGTATGCCTTAATAGTATCTACTATAAATATATTTTCTTATTGTAGCCATGATTATTTTCCATTTATTTCACGAAAAAATAACTATGCGGTCAGCTCTGATCAGATATAGTATATTAAGTAGCGTAACTCAACGCCGTGATCAAGTATCATAACTCAGTGCGCCGCCTAATCAACCAAAAAGCGACTGTTAAAAATTTTCATTACATCGCATTTGAAGTTCTATTTGAAGTTACTTTGGAAGTCAAAATAAATATTTGACCCTAAGTCTAATTAGATTAAGTAGAACGTTATCCACAAGGGCGTCAGAGAAGTGACACCGAACTCACAAACTCTAAGCTCACAAACTCTAAGTCTCGTAAGTTAAGTTATATTAAGTTAGACTTTACGTTAAGGAATAGGAAATCTTTAGAAAACACCTAAAATGTTCCTACCCGTTTCGAGATCGGATAAAGGATTTCTAAGAGATGTGGGTTCGATTCCCTCTATGTTCAACAGTGTTTTCATGCTAAATATCAAGAAAAAAAGTAAAGCTGCAACAAAATAAGAGTATATACCTGATATATATTATGTTTTCCTAAATTAAAATAATTCTTTAGATAAATAAAAAAAAATCATAATTTGATTGTAGGTTTTATTTATAATTGATTTGACGGCGCTAGCTCTTGTTGAATGATGACGTGAAACGATCTATTGATCGTTACTTTTCGCTTATCAGCAAAGCGATTATGCATAAAATATATTTTTTAGATTACATTTGCTTTTCATTTCTTCATTATGATAAGACAAAAGGTAACATTGAAAGCGGTGAACGGAGTCTTATTCATATTTCTGTCATCTTTACCTAAAACTATTTGAGAGAGAAAAGATTCTTACTAATTATCTAGAAAGTTGCATAAAATTTTTTACTTCACTAAAATCTTGTTTTTTTAATATATTAATTTTTATTTTATAATTAACAGGAAATTTAACATTTTTTAGCTTCACGCTGTATTAAAAAAAAAACAAAAGCACGCCAAAGCTCATCCGTAACTATAGCGGTTGCATTATGATAATATATGCCCCATAACTCACGTATTTTTTTTATTATTATATGTATATACATGGTTCATATACACAGCAATAGCTCACTGGCTTTAACTATGAAGTAATAACAAATTGTATTGAAGTATATTTCGCCGCATTACGAAATTCATCGCATTAAAGAGGAAATATTTTTAAAAAACGTAAAAAGATATTTACGTCGGGCTAACCTAGACGATTCCGAAAGTGGTGCGAGCTACAGTATAGGTTAGTTCAAATTATTAATATTAAATTATTACAATGAAAACTGGCTTATTTTTTCTAAAAACGATAGTCACAGAACAAAATTCGTGTACAACTTCCATCTGTCCCTTGCGACTGTATGGGATTGATATATGCCTTGCTTTGCCTTGATAGTTGCCTGAATGTGGCCTCGGCAACCAGGTTTAGGTAAACAATAACGAAGTTTATAATCGTTGTATCAAGAAAGATTTACAGCTAAATGGAAAATTAAAGATTTAACGTAGGCTATAATACAAATTATGAGTAAAATCTGATAAGTTTCTTTTTTTGAAAAAAACGCATAATACGCATTTGTTATTTATTTCATAAAAATACACACAGCAAAAGACATCCTCAAATTTAAGTTTATCAACTTTTATAAGTTGTACCTTCTCTATAATTTTGAAATCAGTACATTTAAGCATTTTAAATTTAACCTCACACGTTGTATATATCTGAAATGATATGCAGAGGGAACCTAGTGTTACGACAATGAGTTCCCTAATTTGAACTATTTTTTCCACACATTGTGAACTGAGTGGGCGAACTCATTGACACGTTTGTCTTGTTGTTTGTACAATCACAAATTGCGCAAAGATGTTCTCTTTGAATATAACAGATTAAATCAAAATAAAGTAATATATAATTGTAGTACATAATATACAATTTCAGTTAAATACAGTAAACATTTAGAGGCACTCCCGTCACGTAAGCAAACACCTACCTGTCCTACATCTATACACACTGAGTGAACTTTGCCTCTACCGTCTGATGTTGATTGAAACTTCAATGAATTAAAATTTTGTTACAATTTTGTTTGCTTGTTATCTATTTTTTACAACTGTTATTTTTTTTTAAATAGTGTACCAATAAGCATAAAAATTATATGGGACCACTTCTTTTCTACCCAATGAGGATAATTAGTAAAAGCGAAATACTCAGACAGAAAAAAAAACAAGTTTATTTTTAAAAAAATGGTACAATGTAATTAAAAAAAACAATCGCCAAAGGAAGTTTCATAACAATTTTATAATTTTTAAAAAGACACAGATAATCAAAATCTGTGGAATAAAAACAGTTTTTAAGACAAATAAATAAAAAAAATTTAAATGCTTATAACAAACATCTGAATGATAAAGATAAAATAATAAGTTGCGTTTAAATTCAGGTCAGTCAGTCAGCTATAACTTACAGCGACGCTCGTATCATTGTCAACGCAATTTCTCAACGCTGATAAAATTGACAACATTGTTTGTGTGAAACTTTATAACGATATGACTAAGAAAGATAATGAAATGTTCCAGTTACAATATAATCATAATTACGTAGATAGGAATAGTTGGGAACCTACTGTTTAGGCACTTCATATTCCATGAGTTTTCAAGTCATTGAGGACACTTTAGGCTTATAACATTTTAAAAATTTTAAAGAAAATGTATAAAAATTTGATGTATATAAAATATAAATTTTCGAGTTATTATTTATAGAGTAGCAAAATTTAAGAACCACGTTTCTTCTTATTATCTGTGCAAGGAAAAGAAAATGATCGATTCCCTGCGTCGGAATCGAATCCACAACAGCTGTCGCATTAACAGTTAGAACTTGCCCCACTGCTCCACAATTGTATATATTTATGTTAAAACCATTTCACAAAAAATGTACCTACACAAATACAAAAAGGTATTTATATATTTTTAAAAGTATTCGTAGCAAATATACAATATAATACTTATTTTTACAGTTTAAAATCACAAAAGTATTAAAGTAACAAACGGTTTTTTTTGCTCTTGATTTTGGATTTTTTTCCCACAGTGGGTAGAGAGGTATCGAGGACAAGGTACTCAACATCCCGCTCTGTCTACCACAGCTGGGAAAATATAATCATTTCTCCGACTGCTTAATTTGGTTAATCATTTATATATATATGCAATACTGATATTACAAATCTGATAAATTTGTTTGATCAAACGAACGAATCTCAGGAACATTATATTTATTCTTTGTCATTATATCTTAAGTTCTATACTAATATTATAATGCTAAAGTGTTTTTTGAAGCTCTAATCTCAAGACCTATTTATTGGTTGGATTTGAAAAGTTTTTTGCATTGAATACACTTATCGAGAAAAGTAGTTTTTTGTAACATTTCGTTTGGGGATTAAAAGATGAAGAAAATTAGTAGTACATGTATCAGACATAGCGCTATGCGAAAAATGTTTTCCTGTTTTTCTGATTTTCTGTTGAATTTTTTTCTGAATTTTGTTTGCTATAAACCCGAACCCGAGACCTTTCTAACAAATGCAAAACCGTGGAAATCGGTTAATGCATACTGGATTTATAGCGTCAGGAAGGAAAACTCGACTTATTTTTATATATATAGAAGATAAGTTTTCATTGCATACCATATTTCGTAACATAAGTCCACGGAAGACCCTTTGTACGATTTTGACTATGCAGCGACTTTCAACAAAATACAACAAAAAAATTCTGTAAGAACAATTTTTGTTGCATTTGTTATCATGTTTATGGATACTGTGTCTTCACAAGCTTCTTTAACATATGAATGTAGGCATGGTGAATGTGTCGATTTTTGAGACATTAGGTAGCTACAGATACAATTACACAACTTAATATATTTATAATCTTTCACTCGACTCTTCGTCGCGTTAAACGCAGTTTCATTGCAAGTTGTATTTTTTTTGGCTGGTGACTGGTGGTTTCTGTGTGTCATTTGACGCTAATTTATAAAGGTATTGCGAGTGTGTGTGCCTGCAGAGTGGCGGAACTTTAAGCCGCGCTTTACCTTGTTACCAGAGCAAAGAAATGAATATTTAAAATATTTATTTCTTCTAGTAACATCATACCCGCCACGACAAGCCTATGTAACAAAATATTAACATTAATGTAATATGAAATGACCATAACTAAATAACTTTACGACCGGCTAGGCCTGTAAAGGCAGTTAATACTCTTCATAAGAGTATTAGCTGCCTTTATAGGCCTATATTACCTTATCTGTTAATATTACATTTTGCCACCGTTTCGAAACAATAGGCAGAACTTGTAAGGATATATAGTAAGTTCAAAATTAAAAATTTGCATATATTTAAGTCAAGGGAATGAGTATGAGGAACCATATCAAATAAATACCGATTAACGCGATTTCACTAAATAAATGTGAATTATTCCCCAAAATGCCGTCTAAAAGCGGTCAAAACAATGAATTTAATCAAGGTAGCTAACATTCCACCGAAAAAGCGCTAAACGTGAGTATTCTAATCATTTTAATATTTAATCTCTCTTCTGATTTTAAGCCGGACTTTCATATTATAAAGGGATTGTTAAGGTTTTTGGAACTTTTATGTTGCTGTGAAATAATTTTTGATGCCTGTCGTGGCGCAGAGGGATATACTTGCGATTGTAAACACAAAAGGTGGTTCAACCTTTACTCGAGGAAAGGAAATACAAATATTAACATTTGATTGCACTGGTTACGAGGCACTAGGTAGCGTTAAGTTACGCAACTCAACGCGCAATGCCTTGAATTCGACTGAAAATAGGGAACGGAAGTGGAACGAAATGTCTTACCACTAGTTTCCCAACAGCCCAGTCAAGGCGCAGCGGCACAACGTTGTGACTGTAGCTGACATGTGTTGCTCGAAGAAATGAAATATATGATAAAAAATTAAAATTAAAATGAAATATATGATAAAAAATTACCATTCTGGCAATAAAATCAAATATTGGCCATTGCGTTAGCCACGAATTATCTGAACTCTTGATTGTCGCTGTTTATGCAAATTTTTGGAACACATGAAAAGTAGTTCACTTTTTACCTATGATTAGTGGGATAGTATTTTTAGTAGGCCTTTAATATTAGAATATAAATTAAAAATAATCGTTGTGAGCTAAGTCTACTTCATTCGGCATTCAGTGGAACCCTTTTGTATGGAAACTAGCGCCCTTACTTGGGATTTTATTAAAAAACTGTGCACACGCTGTTTTCATTATTCATTGTTTCTAGATTTTATGGAGTGTGCCAATTTTCAAGTCGCTGAGATAGTTTTTTAAATCGTGGACGCTTTTTTGTATTTAATCTATTCTAAATTATAACGTTTCTTATGTTTGTATATGTGTAAACAACTTATTAACTTCAATACGTTGCCTATTAGTGACCTCTTATTGAGTAACCGTTAGTCTGTGCCTGACATTTAATGCTTGCAATCATTGAATGCATTTATGCCCGAGGTTTCCAGGTTACCAAGGTTCCCTGAGGTTCCCGGGATCCCCCGGATTCCAGGTTCCCAGAGGTTCCTAAGGATTCCAATATTTCCAGGTTCCCAAGGATGCCACGGTGTTCTAGTTCTTACAAAAACAAAATATTTATTTAATAAAAACTGTCCAAGAAATCCACGAACAGTTTTCAAGGCGGAATTGTTTATTTTCTCCAGTGAGAATTAAACCCATAATCATTACATCACCTTAACCATCTGTTTATATATTATTATATTACTAGCTATAATTAAAACATATATAATTAAAAGTTAAAATTAAAACTGTAGAGTCTACAATCGAATAGCAAAATTTAAAACTATCCTCGGTTTGCTACATTTAAATACACTCAGTACAGATTTTTCGTAGAAAAAAGTTATAAAAATGTGAACATTTGCAATAAAAAAAATACAAGACTTGATTAGAGTATGTACTACAGCTAGAGTATTTACTATCAATATATATATTTTTAAAATTTTTAGTGAATGTCGTGTTACAGTGGCACAATGTGAACATGCCCGTTGTGAGCACGATTCCCACTCGGGATATTACTATAGAACTTATACTAGAGAGAGAAAATGTATTATTTAATTGTAACGTTTCAATAAAATATAACAATTCAATGAAAATTAAAATTTTTCATTGGCTCGACAGGCCTCAAAACAACATAACGAATTTCAAAAAACATAAAAATATTTTGTAAAATAATAAACATAAAAATATTATGTGTTGATGTGATGAGTCCACACAGTGTTTGGTGATTCAATTTCAATTCAGAAGGGATGTTTTTAAGTTAAAACTATTACTCTATTGAGTAAAAAGTAACAAGCACTGTAAATGCTATAGGTTGTGGATTCGATCCCCACTCACGAAAATGATATATTTCATATTTTCAATTTAAATATGTTAAATATTTAATTTTTCATTTCTTCGCTCTGGTAAAATGCGCGGCGTTAAATCCCACCTCTTAACACGCAATGCCTAAAATTCGTTGAAAGTGAGGAACGGAATGGAGTGTAAGACACTCCTAACTTCCCTCTGTTTACCCTGCCATGTGCGGGATACAGCGTGAAGCCGAGTGAGTAAGTCACTATATCCTGCACTTAGCATTAAAAGTATAGGGCACTAGAGAGAGTGTAGTTTTAAGATACGCCGTTTTCCACTCTCCGTCCGTCCGTTTTTTAAAACATTGCAAGGTGAGTGCCGACAATCAATACCGCAGTTTGTCATGATTCCGTTAAAAGAGAGAACAAAAATTGAGTTGACATATCCCTTTCTGAAAATAGAATTCGTAAGCGTTGTGCCGCTGTCCTACTACACCTTGACGGCCTCGTAAATGCATGAAATATTTCAAAATTTTTACTGTATTACAGTCAAAATATTTGTTGGAAACCTCATTTCAGTGACAAGTACATATCTCTGCATCGGAATCATATTTCATAAGATTTCTATACGGAGTTGGAAAACGAGTGTGATGTATGGACCGGGATGCGAACAGGGGAAATGGACGGCTCTTCTTTTGTATAGTTTATTACAACATTCGATACAATTATAGTTGTATGTACTAAATTTAAAAACGTATAATTTTTTTTTTCTTTCCTAAGTGTGGAATATCACTTTAAAAATAGTAAAAATATTTAATAAATAGTATTCTCTCTTGCCAAACGATAATTCTAATTATCTTTGGGTAG
>JAYDZJ010290157.1:0-10461 GCA_034509065.1 Eueides lybia
CCGTGGGCGGCGGTGATCACTTACCACCAGGTGACCCGTACGCTCGTTTGCCGTGTCTTTTCCATAAAAAAAAAAAATGGATAAACTTAAATTCCAGCGGCACAATAGCAGTACCAGAAAACTATATCCAAGTGTGGGACGTGCGTAAGCAAGATAAAATGTGGTCCATACAAACAGCATCAGCCCCACTTCTCCTACATTTCCTGCCAGCAATCTCTGGGCGAGCGGTCGCCGTGTCTGGGGACGGACACGTGACGTTGTTACACGTTCATGGAACGTGTAATAGTGATTATTTGTCTGTTTTTCAGGTGAGTTGTTTGTTTATAGTTTTTAATTAATATGTGTATATTTTTGTTTTATTGAATGGTTGTGACTAATAAACTGTAGGCTATTAATGTTTTTTATTGTAATTAAATTTGTTTTTGCGATTGATAAGCGCGATGAAAATGCATGTAAAATTTCTTTAATATTTGATTTAAAACATTCAGGCCCATACACAAATAATCAACGAAATATTTGTTACCAATCTCTGAAATAAAAATGTTACTCATTTTTATTTTTCAGCAAATTTAAAATTAAAAGTTAATGTAAAAAAAGATTATAATGTTTTATTAGTATACCCAATCAAAAAGTGTATAACTATCAAAAAGTGTATACCCAATCAAAAAGGTATGACAGGTTGTGGGTTCGATCCCCACTCGAGGAAATGTCATATTTAACATTTAACGTTTTCATTTCTTTGCTTTGATAACAAAGCAAAACAAGGCGTTGAGTCCCGCCAAATTACAATGCCCTAAATTCGGCAGAAAGTGGGAAACGGAAGTAGAACGGAGTGTCTTGGCACTAGGTTCCCAAGTGCCCTCTGCCTAACCTGCCATGAGGGATACAGCGTGAAGCTGAAAAAAATAGAAATAAAAAATATATACATTCTTAGTATACAACTATTATCCTTACCAGTATTTCTGAATGGAAATGTTTAAAAAAACATGTTTTTATACAATCTTTTTCTCTGTTTTTATTCTCAAAATTTTCATTTAAATTTCCAGGTGGACACTCACAATGCTCTCTGCAGTGTAATGGACGTGTCGTCAACGAGTCAAGCGTTGGCTTTCGGAGATCAATCTGGACATTTGCATTTGTTCTCCGCTCAACATAATCATGAGCCTGTGTTTAATAATTTTTCTAGGTATATTTATTTTATATAGTTTTACGGGCAAAGGTGTGTTATGTGGCGGTATTTAACGCTGAATTTAGTGTACATAGAATTGAGAATGATTTTAATTATTTTTCCCCTATTGAGGATCGAAACCACGACCATTCTGTTTTATTTTTAAGTCACTTAGATGCATTTTTTACACGATTTAATTTTAATTCTTATACATATTTTAAAATAAGCATCTATATATATATATATATATGCGCACACGGTACTATGGACGCACAGTGACACAGTATGACTGTAAATGCAATGAGTGTTGATTATTTTCCATTCGAATCACTCGAATCGACACACTGATGTGGAAAACTATCTAGGTGCACTAGGTTCCCTTTGCCTTCCCCGGATGTAGCGTAAATATGCTTTGTTTATAGTACGGTCGACGGTTATTGGCTGCTCTGAGCTATTGAAAAATAGTCTCGTTGATTTTCTCTCTGGTCTGAGGGCAGTAACTTTAGTGAACCGGTCGTAAATTATTTGACGTTTAAAAAATCAAGCGTTTAGTGTCTTATTTGATTTTTTTTTATTTGAATTACACAGTGTTCATTTGGGTAGAAAATAATCAAAGTGTGAAAAAATCCTAAAGATCAATTTACGCAGTCATTTTTAGCTAACTTCTGGGCGGCCATGATTTATCGACCGTATAAACATTAATACATAACACTAAGGCCTGTTTTAGTGCAAGATCACAAACGCGCGACAATAAAGGCCAGCTGAGTTGTGGGTTCGATCCCCACACAAGATAATAAAATGTTAAATATTTTAATAAAAAAGTGTTTTTGTATATTTATAACTATACGCTGTATACAGCACAGGGTAGGCAAAGGAACCTTGTGAACCTAGTGGTAAAATAATCTGTTCCCCTTTTATGAGTAAGGCATTGAGTGTAAAGTGCGGAACTGGACGCCACAGTTTAGTAATTTCTCAAGGTTCCCTTGTTCCCTTTGCCTACCCTGCCAAGTGCGTGATACAGTGTGAAGCTATGAATATAACAAAACACTTAGACACATTAATCTCCATACAAAATTTCCATATGCTAAATTTAAAAGCGTAATAATATTTATGAACGTAGCAAGATTTGAACTCGCACCTCTTAGAAACCGTCTAAGCGCTCAGACCAACTAAGCCATACATACATTCACATCAATCTACGTCGAAATTCTTATACACTAGTTACAACATATTTATGTCGTTAGAATATCTATAGAGAGATTTTTACAAATTTCCGCTACCCAAAGACGTTCACAAATTTTTATACGCTTAAAAATTTAGTATTTTCTTTCCCATAACACTTTAAAAATATTAAAATTTTCCATATATTTTTGTCAACAGAGCAACAGAATTCGCAGATCCACTACCGAATTTACCGTACGCTAATTTCAACGATAGAAATTTTTCACATTCATCGATCCCGCTACCACCCCTCCAGAGTGGGCAGAAGTGGTTCAATGAATTGCCCGCCGAGTTCTTTAAGAAGGTTTACAGGTTTGTTTTGTTGTTTTATATAAAACTAGCGACCAACCAATATACATAAAAAAAACCAAATAAAAAAAGATTACAAACATGAAAGAATATTCAACAAAATAATTTAATAAACTGTACATTTGTAAACACTGATCTTATAAAGAATTTAATTGAAACCCAAATGAACTATTTTTCTAATTTTTCAAATACATTTTTTTTTAAAAGTATAAACATTTAAACGAAGCAGTATTTGAACCTGCGCCTCTTGGATACCGTCTAAGCGCTCTGACCAACTAAGCCATTCGTAATTTTTTTTAAAAAAAATAATATACTTTTTTAAAAATTTAGTGTTTTTGTTCCTGATTTGACACTTTAAAAATAGTAAAAATATTTAATAAATAGCATTCTCTCTTGCCTAACGATAAATCTAAACAAATTGTCTTAGGGTAGCGGAAGTTTGTAAAAAATCTCCCTACAGAGACGCCAACACATAAATTTAAAATAAATAAATTAACACGCGTAAAAGAATTTCTACGTAGCTTGGTGAAAACTAATAGCTTAGTTGGCCAGTATCGTTCAAACTTTTATATGTTTTCAAGAATGTAGTATTTAGTAAATTTAAAAACTATATGTATGTATTTTTGTTTCCTAAGTGTGGAATAACACTTTAAAAATTGTAAAAATGTAGTATTTTTCTTTATAAAGTATGGAATAACACTTTGAAAATAGTAAAAATACCAAATTCAGTTGGTTTTTTTTCTATTGCTTTAAAAAATATATATTTATATCAATTTTCATTCCCCACGCAGCCAAAGTCAACGGCAAAGTTAGACTATAAATATAATTTAATATTTCAGGAAACCGCGACCAATCGATCCGGAAGTATTGAGAACAATGAAAATGCAGGGTCCCATCGGTTACGCTCCGAACCCGAGAACACATTTACGTAACGAGGTATTTATAGTTCTATTAACTGTATGCCTGTCGGCACAATCGTGTGACTGTTACCGACAGGTTGTCGGTTCGATCCCCACTCGAGGAAATGAAATATTTCATATTTTCAATTTAAATATTTAATGTTTCATTTCTTCACTCTGGTAACAAGGCAATAGCGCGGCGTTGAGTTTCGCCACTCAACACGCAATGCCTCAAATTTGGCGGAGAATGGGGAACGGAACAAATGAACACTAGGTTCCCGGGTTCCCTC
Organism: Eueides lybia; assembly: GCA_034509065.1. Taxonomy (NCBI): domain Eukaryota; kingdom Metazoa; phylum Arthropoda; class Insecta; order Lepidoptera; family Nymphalidae; genus Eueides; species Eueides lybia. The sequence continues at coordinate 3,888 of JAYDZJ010290157.1, forward strand.
TGCCTACCCTGCCATGAGAGGGATACAGCGTGAAGCTGAGTATTAACTGTATGGTATTACATTATTATTATGAAATCATCGCTCCATCCAGCCGTAAACCGTAATAGATTGTGGGCTCGATAGCAACTGAAGTGAATAATTACTTCAATACCCACTCAAGAAAATGAAATATTTAATATTTTGTAAAAGAAATGTTTAATATTTTCATTTGATCGCTTTCATAACAAGACAAAGCACGGCGGACTTGAGTATTTTATTAATTCTTTAAAAAAAATATTTTTTTATTGTGATACAGTGTTTATTGGGATGTTATTAAAAGTATTTGGATTTTATTATATATGTAGATTATTTTCTTCAGAAACCATACATTGATGATAATCTCGATGATTTGCTCGACAACAAGAAGAATGATGCCAAATCTAATATACAACCCATTCCTAAGGAATATTTGAAGGTAAGATACTTTTATTTAATTTGTTTATTTATTTGTTTTTCATTCACTACTTAAAGAAAATGGTTTTTTTTGTGTCTTGCAAAAACCTTGGCAAAACCTAAAATACTATATTCTGGCTTATTTTATTTTTTGAAATTATTTTACTTATTGAGTCTACCGAGGCGCTATGACAAAACATATCACAGTGAATGCTACAGTTGTGAGGTTCGATTCTCAGTTGAGGTTGAGACTATCATCACGCAATGGCTCAAAGAAATGGGTGTAAAGTGGCAACCGAGTTTTAAAATTATTTTGCATCTGCTTACTGTACTATATAGGAAAAAACCTAGAATTGCAATTTATTTATTATAATAAAATAACCAAAAACAAATGAAAAAAATATATTTCTAATTTTTATCTATAATGTTCATTTTAAAATGCTTAATAAAACTTAGCGTGGAATCATATCCTATTACTTATTTTCAAATTTATAATCAAGTCAATATTCTTTATATGAAATATTCAATTTAGATTATTTATAGTGTTCATGTATATTTTATGTTAAAGGTTGAACTACGCTATAATAAACATGGTCCAAACGATGAAATAGATGCAATAAATAAAACTGGAATGCCTGGATTAGAAGCCACTTTGCCAAATTCATATTGCAACGCTATGTTACAGGTAACTTTCTATTGACAATAATAATACGAAAATTTATGATAATGTATTGTTACATTTTCACGCAAAGAATATTGTACGGATTATAGTACAGAATAATATATAGGCTATAATTTATGTCAAAATTGCTAATCTAATACCTTTAAACGAGCAATGTATATATGTATATATAGAATCAAGATCTCGGAAACGGCTCCAACGATTTTCTTGAAAGTTACAGATTAGGAGTTTTTCGGGTCAAAAACCCGATTTATTTAGGTACCAAGTCCAAGAAAAGCTCGGTTCCTAAGTTAATAATAAATTTCCTTCATAACCGATGACTAACGCCATCTATCGATGAATAGAAGAACCATTAGCAAACCTAACGCCATCTACTATTTTTATTAATAGTTATCAATAGATGGCGTTAGTCGTATTTATTTCACGGAAAGCAAAGAAGTGTTTGATTTGAGGTTAGACCAAAAAATCAATTGTTTACTTGAATTATTGATTATTTATAACAAATGTGTCGTTTTAACTCACGGGTTTACTTGAAAGCTCGGTCAACCAACTGGTGCCTTAAATTTGGGGAAAAGTGGGGTAACGGAAATGTTTCTAATGGGAAGGTTAGGTTTCCTATGCTTTGTGTGAGATACAGTGTGAAGTTAAAAAAAGAAACATTTTAGTTAATCGTTACATATTCTTATATTGATTTTTATGGTTATCTGTAAAATATAGTATTAATATTTTTATTCTAAAGTGAAGGTTAAAATAAAAATGGTTTAATCGATTATTACTTTTCTATATATTTTTACTTATGTCTATCGCTACATATTCTTATATTGATTTTTATGGTTATCTGTAAAATATAATAGTACTAATATTTTTATTCTAAAATGAAGGTTCAAATAAAAATGGTTTAATCGATTATTATTTTTCTATATATTTTTACTTATGTTTCGATATTTACTACATTTCAGGTTTTATATCACATAGTACCACTCAAGACCACATTGTTAGCACACACTTGTGCAAAAGAGTTTTGTCTGAGCTGTGAATTGGGTTAGTATTTAATATCTTATTTGAATTATAATTTAATATTTTTATTACATTTACAATGATTCTGCAATTCAGATTTTATTTTTATAAAACGCTTTAATTTAAACTTTATGATATTGTATGTCTTAGTTTGACAGACCGCTTGGACGACTTCCAAGAAGCACGGGTTCAAATTCCGTCACGTTAATATTTTTATACGTATTCCAAATATTTTTTTCTTTCCTAATACTTGCATAACATCTTAAAAATGTTAAAAATATTTATTTTTTAAGAGAAAAAATAATTAAAGTACATCTCTCCATAGGTTTTCTCTTCAGAATGTTAGATACTTCTAATGGTACTCCATGTCAAGCTACAAATTTCCTTCGCGCGTTCCGTACTGTTCCTGAAGCGGCCGCCCTCGGCCTTATATTGCCAGATCGTGGTGAAATGAAAGTGGATCTTGTTGCTCTTATACAGGTGAACAACGTTTTTATTTAATTTTTATTAATTTTACACTGTATTCTGGTACTGGCAGAGGGAACTTTGGGAACCTAGTGTTAATATTCTCTGTAATTTTCTTCAATATTGGCCGCATTTGAGGCTTTGCGTGTTGAATGGTTGAACTTAATGCCGTGCTTTGCCTTGTATACCAAAATAAGGAAATGGAATTATTGAATATTTTTTTTCTCGAGTTAAGATTAGATACACAACTTGTCACCTTTAAAGCTTGTGTGTGCCCTTGTGCGATGATAGATCTCAAGAACTCTTTATTTTTCTAATAATTTTGTGCAAAAAATGAGTACCAAGGTTTACAAATTCCGGAAAGTCGAGGCAAAGTCCGGAAACCTAGAGGTGATCAAGGAAACTCAGTTAAGTGAAGGGGCTACATATGAAACTAAGATTTGTCAATAAATTTACTATTAAATAAAATAATTTGATTTCTCATTTTCAGAGCTGGAACCGTTTCATTTTACACCAGATACATTCAGAAATATTAGAAACTAGGAAAAAACAGAAGGAGCTAACGTTTATAAGTCAAAAGATAACACCCCCGAGTAACTTTACCAATTTGAATGTGAACAATCAGAATGGGCCGTACGAGGAATATAGGTTTACGGAATTAGAGTTCTTGGGACCAGCTGAGTATGATGAAAATGGCGATGAATTGAAGAATTGTAAAGAAGGTGATTAGTTTTTATATATTTTTTTTAGCTTTACGCTATAGCATAAGGCAGGGTAAGCAGAGGGAACCCGGGAACCTAGTGTTAAGACACTCCGTTCCACTTCCGTTCCCCACTTTTCGCCGAATTTGAGGCATTGCATGTTGAGTTACGGAACTCAACGCCGCGCTTTGCCTTAATATTAAAGCGAAATGAAACATTAAATATTTCAATTGAAAATATTTCATTTGGAAATATTAATGTGTAGGTAGGGGAACCTAAAGTCAATGGCATTTCGTTATTCTCTTTATTTTAGAGTTATTGCGTAGTGAGTGGTAGAATTAAACGCCGTGTTTTGTCTGATTATCGATGTGAAATCATGATTGTAATGATTATAATGATTATAATGATGATGATTGTAATGATTATAATGATGATGATTGTAATGATTATAATGACATTAATTATAATTCTTTCCTTTGCAAGAATCGAAATCACCATCGATACGTGTACAGTCACACACTGTGCCGCTACACCATTATGATATAAATTATATAAGCATTACAATATTTTACATTAATAAGGATTATTATTTTTTTAAAAATAATTTTTAAATTATATTAAGGATTATTTTTTTTAATTAAATGAGTGTTTTAAGATTTATTCTCAAAAATAGTTATTTATTACATAAATATTCTTGTTTTGTAAGTTGGTACTGATGCAGGATGTGCGTGAAAAGAGCATTAGCTTATCTCTGTCTATCCTGCTATATACGGGATACAGCGTGAAGATACCTAAATAATAATGCCCAAAGTAATAGGTTTTAAAATTTTTGTCTGTTTCTCTGTGCGCTTATACGGGCTAATAAATGCAGTTTACATAATAATATTTTTTTGCTTTCCCTCAACATTTAGTGTTTGTTTTATTTAAATCAGTTAACAAAAAAAAGTTGCAGCAATTTAAATCATGTTACTTGACAAAATTATCACATTTTCTTTGATTTGATTGAAATGTTAGGTTTTAATATATATTTGTAATGTCTTAAAAGTAATAATATTATTAGAACAAAAAGGTCATTGAGATTAGTAAATAAAATAATGTAAATCAATGTATGGCATTGCGTGTTGAGTGGCGGAACTCAACGCCGCGCTTTTGCCTTATTACCAGAGCAAAGAGATGAAACATTAAATATTTAAATTGAAAATATTACATATTTCATTTCCTCAAGTAGGGATCGAACCCAGAACCTGTCGGTTTCAGTCACACGCTTGTGCCGCTGCGCCACGACAGGCCTCTTTTATTTTTTTTATTGTTATATATAATAATTTACATTTGTTTTATAATTTCAGTTCCACTAAAAGCCCCTGCAGAAACGAATCACGTACAAAATCACGAGAACCATACGCCAAATAAACACAAGAGTGATAAAGAGGAGAGCGAGATATCTCAGTTGTTCGCGATCGGGCGGCAACAAGTTAATAAATGTACGAAGTGTAATAAAGAGGTATTGTGTTTCATTTTTTTTTATTATATTTTCTATTTCACGCTGTATCCCGCACAAGGCAGGGTAGGCAGAGGGAACTTGGGAACCTAGTGTTAAAACACTCCGTTCCACTTCCGTTCCCCACTTTTCGCCGAATTTGAGGCATTACGTGTTGAATGGCGGAACTCAACGCCGCGCTTTTTGCATTATCACCAGAGTGAGGAAATGGAACAATGAATATTTAAATTATAAATATTAAATATTTCATTTCTTAGACTGGGAATCGAACCCAGAACCTGTCCGTTACAGGCAACGCACGTGCCGCTGCACCACGACAGGTCTCAATTTAAAATATTTAATAGTGGTTTATTTTATTATTTTATTTTGGTTCTTAATAATATTAATTTTTAGTTTGACGCTGTATTCCGCACGTGGGAGGGTAGTCAGAAAGAATTTGGGTAAATAGCGTTAAGGCACTCCGTTTTGTCCCTACTTTCCGCACAATTTGATGATTGGCGGAATTTGGAGTCGTTTTTAGCGTTGTTACCAGAGCGAAGAAATGAAAACATTAAATATATTATTTGAAAATATTAAATATATCATTTCTTTAAGTGGGAATCTAACCCATACGCCTCTTTTTTATTTATATTGTTTTATTATATTTATAATATTTGATAGTGTTGTACTTTAGTATATGTATTATTTTAGTTCTTAATAATGTAAATGATTGTAGGTATATAACCCCCAAATATAGCATTTTATGATCTTGCTGATAATGATAGTGATGTGCATCGCCCAAATTATTGACCTAATAAAAAAAATCTAATTTCTTAATCTCTTCACTTCAAGATTAGTGATGTGCAACTCGCAACCAGTTGAAAAAAAAAATATTACAAAAAAATAAATAGTGATGTGCAAATCGCAACCCGTTGAAAAAAAAATATATATTACTGACAAAAAAAATACATTTTTTTATTTTTTTTTCACATTCCAGGAAGAGCGTGAATCAGCGGTGCTAGCTTGCGCCCTAACGTCGACCGTGGGCTCGGTTCCCGGTGGTGGCACGTTCGCGGAGCAGCTGCGCGCGTCACTAGCGCCGCGGAGGGCGACGCCCGCCTGGTGCGAGCACTGTGGCCGGTTCACGCATACTGTACAAAGGGGGAGGGTGCTTAGGTTTGTGGATTTTTGGTTTTTTTGAAGTTATACTTGTAAAAAACAATCTTTTTACAAAAAAACAATCTTTTTTTGAAGTTATACTTGTAAAAAACAATATTTTTATAAAAACAATCTTCTTTTGAAGTTATACTTCTGAAAACAATCTTTTTTTAAAAAACAATCTTTTAATTGATAAGGTTGGTAAGAGGTATGAAGCGGTTTTTCCTAAATAAGGAATGTATTCATTTACCAGAAATATAAAAATCACCACTCATTTTAATTCAGTACACAATTATTTACTGCATACCATTAGAGTTTACTGCCCTAAGAACAGTCTTAGATTGAATGTTTTTCCAGTATTTGTTTCTATGTCATAATCATACATACCTTCTTCTATTCGTATTTTGTGTTTCATGCTGTCAAGCTAATTCAAATTAGGCTATTCAAAAAAAATCAGAGATCTTCAAAGCGCAGGGGCCTAGTATGGGATTGTAAAAGTTATGGATTCGAAATATTTACGAAATATTTAATGTTTTTGAAGTTATACTTCTTTAGGCGCGTTATGAAAAAATGATGAGAGTGAAATTTTAAGATTCGTGACACAAAAGTTACAGTATGAAGTTGCAGCGGTTGCAGTCGTAT
>JAYDZJ010290659.1:0-10428 GCA_034509065.1 Eueides lybia
CGTGTCAGTTATCTAACCAATGTTAAGAAACGAGTAAAACATTTAAATCTTTTTAAGGTTATATGAGCCCGTTTTCCAAATTATCGAAACAGTAGAAACGACGTTTCAACTGCTAACGTGGGGTCCAATTTTGTGAGCGCGCCAACATCTGTCAGCTGTATTAATAATTTGGAGGTCCGTACTGTGAGCACTAGTCACATGTGACGTCAAAGTCACACGAATTTTACCATAGCTGTGGTACGCTATGACCGTTGTTTTGATAATTCATAAAACGGCCTAAGAAATATTATAGTCATACAAAAAGCTTAAAATCCGAGAAATATTTATATAAAACATATTGTACTTTTTTATTTCTTGTTGTATAAAGTAGATATTTCTGCGTGTACTTGTATAAACTTTTTATAATGAAGATTGAGTATATTCTCTATGTTATGTGATTAATATTATAGATGTACATTCTTCATACATTTGTGCTATCATTATAATTCGTTCTGCGTGACAAATATCTTTGTATACTAGAAAGGAACTTAAATAATTAAATTAAAATGTCTATCTAAACTAAAGAACGACTGTAAACACGACAAGTTAAATATTCGATTCCCACTCAATTGGAAATAGGAACGGAGTGTCTTAACACTAAATTCCCAAGTTCTCTTTGTCTACTTTGCCATGTGAGGGATAGAGCGTAATGGAACAAAAAAAATGTGATTTGATAAAGAGTAATACACGCTGTATCCTGTATATAGCACGGAACGCAGCGGTACTCAACGCGGCGTTTTGTCTTGTGTGAGCAAGAAAATAAATAAATTTTTCACACAAATTTCAATACCTATTTGGCATGGAAACCCTCCTTACGAAATGTTTTACTTGTGAGAAGAAACCGTATCTATTTGCATGTCAAATTTTAGTTCCTCAGATCCAATGTTTCAAATCGTTGTGTTCATACAGAATACATCTGACATACTTTTCCCTGTTTTGAATTTATTTATGTTTCTATACAAATTTTATAAATACTGAATAGTTTGTTTATTTAGATTTAAAAATCTAAAATTTAAAAAGGACATTTCTTTAGAACTTTTAAACTCAAACAATTTATCGACCATATACATATATAAGATTATATCACGTTAATGGTTTTGATGTATCGTTTTGTGCCTCAAGGTTGTGGATTCGATTCTCTCTCAACATGCAATATTTAGAAAATTGGAGAAAGGAGTGTTTCAACACTAGGTTCCCTCTGTTTGTTGCTCTGATATGCGGGATATAGCGTGAAGCTAAAAAAATATCAAATAAATATTCTTAATATTTCTGCATAATATTCTAAGATTACCTAAATAAACAATTTATAAATTAAACATAATTACAAGTACCTTTCATCATGTTATTAAGGTTTTGTTAATTTGCCAGAACGCCCTCAGCAAATCTATTTAATGTCCAACGTGGATTGATGACGTTCCGCCTTGTGATGTATTACTGTCGATTATATGGGATATGTTAATTAACAATTTGTGGGTTAAACCTAATTCATATGTAGATAAGTACACGAGTTACCTCGGAGAACATAAAATTTAATTTAGTTTTCTTTAATGGTTCGGTAAATGACTAAATCTTCTGACTTTTCTTCTTTTTTCAGCCTCACGCTGGAAACCTAGTGTTAGGACACTCCGTTCCCCACTTTTCGCCGAATTTGAGGCATTGCATGTTGAGGGGTGGAACTCAACGCCGTATTTGCCTTGTTACCAAAGCGAAGAAATGAAAAGATTAAATATTTAATTTGAATTTATTAATTATTTCGTTTTCTCGAGTAGGGATCGAACCCACAACCTATCGTTTACTGCCACACGGTGTGTCACTGTGCCTCATTTCTACTTTTATATACATATATTATTTTTTTAATGATATTTTGATAAAATATAATAGTAACAAGTAACAAGAGTTTAAGAAATGCGAAGTGGCTTGATGACAACGTATATGTAGCTTAATTGGTCAGAGCGCTTGGACGGTTTCTAAGATGCGCAGTTTCAAATCCTACGTCCATTTTTATACTATTTTTACAAAATAGTATTTTTCTTTCCTAAGTGTTCAATAACACTTTAAAAATAGTAAGCAATAATATAATGCTTATAGTATCACAGGTTTATAATTGTAAACAATGATTGTAGGTTTAAATTCCATTCGATCGAATGACTCTTCTCTTTGTCTTTTCTGCTCAAATCAAATAAAGTAATAAAAATAACTGAAAATTTAATAAATAATATATAATAACATGAAAGGTTCAGTATAGACATATATTTGTATAATTACATAGATATAAGTATAACATGTCGATAGATATTTAAAGGATTAAAATACTATTATTATTATACACCATAGTCTAAGGCTATTGTGATACACATAAAGTATTTTTTTAATTATGGCGCAGATAGAAGAGAAGGATTGAGTTATTTCCATTTCCTTGCTCTAGTAAAAGTCAAAGCGTGGCGATCATAGTGTCTTCACATTAAAATCTTTCTGCCTGTCCTGCAAAGTTGCTTTTTTTACCATTTTCAGTTATTTTTATTAAAAAAATAATAAGCAACGTACAAACTGATAATAAGGCAAAGGGTGACGTTGAGTTCCACCACTCAAAATGCAATGCCTCAAATTCGGCGGAAACTGGGGAACTGAAGTAGAACGGAGTGTCTTAACACTAGGTTTTCGGGTTCTCTCTGCCTACCCTGCCATATGCGGGATACAGCGTGACGCTAATAAATAAATAAAATATAAAGGTACATAGAAAAATATAGTTAAAGTTTAACATTGAAGGTAAAGAAAAGATACCTAGAAAATAATTAGAGGATGGTCACAGTATAATAAATCCGTTAATACGTTGCCTTTCTTGAGGCAAATTGATCATTTATCTCGCAAAAGCATTTGTTGTTCCAGAAAAAGACGTAGCACATTACTCATGTCTGATTTTAATCTGTTTCTATGAAATTTCATACATATTCATTTTGTTGACGCTGTTTCGATAGTAGAGGCTTGTCGTGGCGCAGGGACAGAGTGCGACTGTAAAAACGAATGAAGTTGTGGGTTCGATCCTCGGTCGTGGAAATTAAATACTCTATTTATAATAAATCTGTAACCTATCAATGTCCGTACATGGAAGATATAAAATAATCTTATATTAATGTTAGAAGTTAACCTTTTTTATATAAGAAGGCCCAATATAGTGATTTTGAAATTTTGTCTGTTTGTCTGTGCAATTGTACCTGCTAATCTCAGAAACGGCTAACCAGATTTAAATACAGTTTTCTCTACTACATCATGACCACCTGCACTTAATATTGTGTTTGTTTCTTTATATTAGTTAGTAAATAAAAGGTTACGCCAATTTAAAATTTTAAGTTCGACAAATTGCTACATCTTTTTTATTCATTTACCTGAATTAGAGTTTTTTGTGTATAGATATTGTCTTAAAAGTGTTATTGTCATTATTATTAATGTAAAATAGTTGAAACAAGAAAATAGAAAAGTGAATTCAAGCGGGCGGAGCCGTGGACAGGACGTTAGTGTTTGATATATTTATGTAGTTGATTTCCGATACTCAACACGCAATGCCTCAAATATGGCGAAAAGTGAAATAAAGGCGTCTTAATGAACATTTTAACACTAAGTTACCAAATTCCTACTGCGTACTCTTCTTTAGAATGCGGGATGTATAGCGTGAAGCTGAAAAGAAAACAAAATATATAATACAATATCTTTTCTGTACACTAACAGATACTAAGCCTAAGATCTAAGCCTTATTCAATGGTCATTTCATACAAAAGTCGATCAAATGATAATGTATTTATAAGGAATTTCCGCCATCTATTGTTTCGTTTTGCTCTGGTTATTTCAGATAAGACTATAAGAAGATTAATCCTATAGAAACTGGTTATTACATTACTTAGTTATTACTTAGACAGTGTCATCTTGAGATACATCGGGACCCTTTAGGTTAACAATATATTCTAATATGAAGTATTAAGTACTATGTTATAAAACTGTTTGAAATTCTTGTAATATTGGGAGTACCGGTAAAGTTTGTTAAACAGAAAACTGGACCAAGAAGTATTCCGTGTAAAGCAGGGTACGTAGAGAGAAGCTAGGGTTCAGAAATTCTTTCTTTCACCTTTTATCTAATATTTGAGTTAATACACCTTGAGTGGCGCAATTCAACACCGTCGTTTTTTGGAAAATCATTTTCTAACTTATATTTTTTGCGATTAGAGTTAGAAGCTGTGCCGCCAAGACGGACTCGTGTAATGTATGAGGTTTAAAATTCTTCCGTTTTAGGATTCTTCCATTTATCATTATTAATTCCATTCATTCCATTCAACTTTATATTGAACTTTTTCTAATTTTGTTTAAATTGGGATATGAACCCACGGCCATAAAGAAAAGGATAGAGCCTATTTAAAAATAGTGCGTGTGTGAGTGTGTATGTGAGTGTGTGTGTGGGTGTGTGTGTGCGTGTGTGTGTGGGTATGTGTGTGTGTAATAATTAAGTAAGTAATTACAAAAAGTTTAAATTTTCTTATGGAGCTATGTTTAGTTTGTTTTTAAGTAACATCTCAATAAAAGAATTTATTATAATTTTTTATATATTATTATTCTTGAATTCGCTCTGTTAACAAAACAAAGCATGGCGTTGAGTTCCACAACTAAACACGCAATGTATCGAAAATTTGCAGTGCGTGGGGAACAAAATGTTTTAATACTAAATTACCTGTTACCTATTCTACAATATTTATGAAACACTTTAATAACAAGAAAAATGATTTTTTTTTGTAAACAGATACAAATTTTATGTTAACTGTAAAATTAGTCATCTAGAGCAAAATCCATATATTCTTAGATCCCTTGATAGTAGAAGTTAACTCGAATAAGTTAAAGCTAAATATTAGGTCCATTAACTTTATCACCTAACTTAATTTCCAAGAAAGCCTAGTTTTATATCTGCCTTGAGACCTATTTGTAACGGAAAGTCACGATTTCTGTAGAACTACAACTGAGACAAAATAGATTTATTGTGCTTAGACTAGTTGTAAGGCAACTAGCGGTTGAATTCCGTCATTCATCACGTAAATACCTCCAATTTTATGGTAATTGGAGAACGGAAATGTCTTCTTAACATAAGGATTGGTTTGGTAATTTCTTGAAAGCAATTAATAATATTTTTTTATATGAGGCTTGTCGTGGCGCAGCGGCACAAGCATGTGACTGTAACCTAGAGGTTCAGGGTTCGATCCCCATTCGAGGAAATGAAACATTTAATATATATTTTAATTTAAATATTTAATGTTTAATTTATTCGCTCTGGTAATAAGGCAAAGCGCGGCGTTGTGTTCCACCACTCAACACGCAATGCCTCAAATTTTGCGGAAAGTGGGGAACGGAAGTGGAACGGAGTGTCTTAACACTAAGTTTCCGGGTTCCCTCTGTCTACTCTGCCTTGTGCGGGACAGCGAGAAGCTAAAAAAAAGAAAATATGCTTAAAAAAATGTTTGCAATGATAATTTTATTTTTTTAAAACAAAGATGAATTTCAGTTTTAAAATAATCATTAAAAATATGTATTTGATCACAATTTTCCTATAGACATTTTTTCTATATTCAAATCTTTAAAGTATTGGGTGTTAAGTGTTGAATCTCAATGCCGCCCTTCGCCTCGTTACCAAGCCGAGCAAATAATTAAATATTTTATGCCTACATCTGCCATGTTTACATCCACACGCTTGTGCCCCTGCTTTATGACGGCCTTTATAAATAAAATTAAATACATCCCGTATCAAACAACAAGTAGGAAAAGTAACATACTAACACCGTATGAGGTTCGATCTGCCTCTGATATTCAGTTCCACATAAAAATGTTGAGTCATTTTGCTTGACTGAATACAACATACTTTTATCTCAACAAGAAAAAAAATGCCTCAAATAAAAATTGAATTCACAACCGTTTATAAACACGCTATATCACTGAGTCACACACATAAAAACATTTTATACCTAAGTCTAATATACAATATAGAATATTCCTTTCCTGGGAACAACGTTAGAGCTTAATATGTAACTTGATCGAGGGGTTGGAGATAGGTGAAATCGCCATAGCTGGCAATTACTGGATGGTCCCGTATATAACGATCTTAGGTCTCGAAGCTCAAGTAATATTGGTCGATTAATAGATGGTGTTCTCAAATTGTTAATCAAGATTGGTCGATTTTGATTGTGTTTCGATGTTGTGGGTTATGATTATGTATGCTTTGTTATATAATAGATCGTAAGTAATAGTGTGAAAACTTGGAAGCTTGGGAACCTAGTGTTTGGACAATCTTTTCCGTTTCTTACTTTCTGTCCAATTTCAGGTTTTGAGTGTTTAGTGGCGAGACCAGAGCGAAGAAATGAAAATATTTAATATTTCATTTTGTTCAATGTGAATAGAATACATAACTTGTCGCGTTTACACTCGCACATTAACAACTCGCTCGCACAGCAAAAGACGAGAAGAAGTACTAGTAACTTATATAATTTAAAAATAAATATTTACATTTATAAAACATATTTTATTTATATATTTCCATATATCATTTTTCAACATAAAAATCATTAATTTACGTTAAATATAGTATATAAATAATTCTTTTGATATAAGAATTTGCAGGTAGACTATATAATACCTTTAGAAAACGTATAAAATTTTAAACGTAGTGGGGTCTGACCTCCGCTTATTTTAATCCCTCCAAGAGCTCTGACCAACTAAGCCATACGTTCACATCAAGCTACGTCGAAGTTCTTATACGCGTTACAACTTATTTATGTTGATAGCATCTCTGTAGCTACGACTTTTACAAATTTCCACCGCCCAAAGTTAATTGCTTAGAATTATGGTTTGACAAGAGATAATGATTGTCATTTATTAAATATTTTTACTTATTTTAAAGTGTAGTTCCACATTTAGGAAAAAGGAATATTTTTCTTTCCTAAGTGTGGATCTCACTTTAAAATTAGAAAAAAAAGACTATACAATTTGAAAAGTTCTTTGAATTATTTATTATCAATATAAAATATTATATTAAAGGAATAGTTTAATATACAGTAAAGTGTTCATGATGACATAGTGATGTTTTTTTAATATGAAGTCGCTTACACTTATTTGAGGGCGTTGTGATATAGCAGCGTACTATGGCTGTGAACCAAAAGTTGTAGGTTCAAATTTCATTCGGGCGAAATGCTGTTTCGCCCTTTAATAAGAAATATCTGTCAAGTTGGGGATTAAAATGGCTTAGAACTAGGTGCCCCTACCTACCCTAAATGCGGGCTACAGCGTGAAAATTTTCTTTTACATTTTGAGGCATACGTAGAAGTACTTGGTAGTTATTACACGAAACAAAACTTTTCATTAAAAAATGTTAAATATTATTTAGATTATTGACTTTGTTATAGTGTAATAATTTTGACATACAGAGACTCTTTGGTTCCTCACAGTGAGAGAGAAATCATCTACACAAAAGATCACTACCTCATATTGACAAAGTGCTCGTAAGTCTAAAACTTTCTCTTACTCTCAGCTTTATGCTGTATCCCAATCACACAAGGCAGGGGAGACAGAAGGAAGTTGGGAACCTAGTGTTAAGACCGAATTAGAGACATAGTAAGTTCAGTGTCGGAACCAGAACTAAGAAATGAAATTTAAATATTCTCTTTGAAAATATGATATATTTCGTTTCCTCCAGTGGAGGAATCGAAATCACAACCCGTCACGTTTGCAGTCACACGCTTGTGTGCCTTTGCACTACGACAGGCTTTGAACGAAGCTTAATTCAGGAGCTACAGACACAGGCAACTTGTAACACCCCTTTTTCCATAGCGGGTTAAATATTTTTTAGCCTTTGACCCTATATATTATGACCGTTTTAAAGACGTCAAATTAATTTACATTACCCTTAAATATACTAAATAGTCATTTAATTACATTTAAATACTAATTGACGTCTCTAAGTGCAGGTTAAATCACTAGTGTCATGACGGATTATACATATTTATCTATAGTTTATGTAGTATTTAGTTAAATCACTGGTGTCATAACGTATACCTAGTTTATGTATTATAACCACATTTATTAATTATGTCAAGAACTATTCTAAATTGTTCCATGGCAAAATCTTTACATCTTAGAAACAAAATTAAAAATTCTTCTGATAAAATAAAAATTACATAGAACATAATAAATTGTGAAACTGGAAAAGGTAAGAATTATTTATTATTAATTATTAATTATTATTATAATCATGATTTTAAATTACAATTTGACAATGTCGTTACCAGGTCGGATCAAAAAGTTGCATGTGAATTTGAAAAATTCTTTGCTGATATTCCACAACCGTCGTTGAATCTTTACTTAAGGAGAGCGTTCACAAATGTAATGTAAATTTCAAATTTAATGTAGTCAATTCAAAAGACATTGTTAAGACCTTTAAGACCCTAGATATCAAGAAAACATCAGATCTGTGGGGTATCTCTGACAAGTTGATTAGTCATATAATAGATGTTCCAGGTCCCTTCTTCTACCGTACCTTGTCATGTGCGGGATAGTGTAACGCTAAAAAAATATTATGTAATATTTTACCTATTATTTATTTTTTATTAGAATAAACGTTTTCTTTATAAAACTATTTTATTAAACTTCAAGGAAACAAGCGACAGCGGTCGAATCGCGTGACTGTAAAAGCGACGATGGTCATGGATTCTCATTTAGAAAAAAATATTTAAATCTAAGTGTAAGTGTTAACCCTGCTTCGTCTCTGCCTGTACTGCTCTATGCGGACTAAAAATATTACCTTAGGCGAGAACAAGAACTAAAAAACTAACCTTAAGCAAGAACAACAACTAAAAGCTTACTTTAGGTGAGAACAACCAAACGAGTGTGACACTTGCACTCAATGATGTAGTCACTGACATGCTCGTTTCGTCGACGAAAGCCCATTTGGTTGGCTTACGTCGACGCACGTCGTACATTGTGAAACTTGGGAAAATTTTATAAGTTGAGTATTTCTTTATGAAACAGAAATAGTAGGTTCCCCTGAGGTAAAAACCTGGGGAGGCAATGTGAATACCCGGGACGGAACGGGATTCAGATTGAAGTTGTTTTGTTTTTTTCTTTCATTTTCTGTAAGCACATTGGCTGTGAGTTGGAATCGTTAGATTTAAAGGAATGAATGCAATGAAATTATTTTCATTTTTCTCCTTTCGTAGAACGGAGCGTCGATTCCTCTAACGGAACGGAGTTCATTAGCATTAGGTTCCCTTTTGATATTTCCATTTTTTTTAGATAAGAACTAGCCTTTATGTCTGCCACTTTACAAAAGAGAAAATAGAGAATGCCTTACCATTAAGGGTGGTTCATTATTTATTAGGTATATATTTATATGTGGTATGTTGTATTAGTTTGTGTTAGTGTATGTGAAATATTGTAAACTCTATTTAACCCACTTCTTGGTGTCTGATTGAGCTTAAATTTATATCACCAACTCAGTTTTGACGATAATGTATATGGGAGCAAATAATTACGTGTAATGTTGTTATTGCTTTTAAAAATATTTTATACCTTTAAGATTGATATTATAAATAACCTTTTGTAATAACAAATTATATTTTGAAATGTATTAATTTATAATAAATAGTATATTGACAATTTAAGTTTCATAATATTAAATAATTGCTGGAAAGTTAAAATTAAAACAAAACAAATTGAAATTAATATAATTATTCGGAGTCAAATCTATTTATTATACACTATAAATGAACCTTACTTCAATGTGTATCCTGTTAGTGGCACCCTCGCCATCTTTAAGTTAATATAATAAAATATTAAGTTTATTTTATAAAATTATTGTAATTTACGTAAAATAAATTATTTTGAGTAATTTAAAATTCTATATGTAATTAAGTAAGAATATTGTACTATTTGATACTATATAAAAACAAATGTTATAACGGATGTTGCAGTTGCAAGTTGTAAAATCATTATGTTTCGTAATATAAAAAGCTCAGATTTCTGTAAAACTCACTTGACTTGACTTCTGTAAAATCTATCGTACCAGAATAAACTCAATAACTTTACAGTATTTACATTGTAAAATGGACAGTCCACAAGAAAATACCGGTGTATCGCCACGACTAGTATATTGTTGTTACTCCAAGTAGTCGCCGCAATAAGATGGCGGATTACATTTTTTTTTAATTTCACGCAGTAACTATTAAACGGACTTAGATGAACTTGAGCCTCTTGGAAACTGTCCAAGCGATTTGACCACCTAAATCATACGTTCTCATCAAGCTACATTCAAATCTTATATGCTTTGTTACAACTTATTTATAGAGTTAGCATATATGTAGGGAAATGTCT
>JAYDZJ010291320.1:0-10400 GCA_034509065.1 Eueides lybia
TGCTGTGTAATGTATTCTTTGCTAAATAAATCTGCCATAAGTATTTCAATCCTGTGTTATCTTTTCATAATCCATCACAAGGACTAGGTTTCTGT
This sequence comes from Eueides lybia, assembly GCA_034509065.1. Taxonomy (NCBI): domain Eukaryota; kingdom Metazoa; phylum Arthropoda; class Insecta; order Lepidoptera; family Nymphalidae; genus Eueides; species Eueides lybia. The sequence goes on from JAYDZJ010291320.1 coordinate 96, forward strand.
ATACCCTGCACCGTGTAGATACAGCATAAAGCTGAAAACAAAATATATACATTTAGTATTACTGTAAAATTTCTGTAAATAAACATATAATATTGAGAAAAGCTCTTCTTCACTTTAAAACGTGCCGACCGACTCATGCGATGAACTTCGGCGTTTTTCTCTTGACCACTTATTGGCTACGAAACAAATAGTATTTTTTAATTTTCTAGTCGTTTAGAAGTACCAAAGTGTCGATGATAGTTAATTTAATTTATTTTCATATTTCTTTTGTATGAACTCCTAAGCAAAGTGTGTATAGAATCGGGTGAAATTATTGTTTAATGAAACAGCAAGGAGCAAAATAATTAGCAAGGTTTTTCACACATTCCTAGAGCATACCATATACATAAATGCTACCTTTGTATAAATAAGTATTCAAGAAAAGAAATGAAAAGAAAATAATTCGTTATTCCGAGTGGCAATCACACTTACACTTGTTGCGCTAATAGTTACGAGTACATACTATGCTGCAGGGCTACATCGATTACCAATCTATTTATTTGAAATCAAGCAATCATTATAAGAATTATTAAAAAATCATTCGAATGCTTTCATGATATTAATATTGAATCGTCAAATTAGTCTTCTACAATAACAATGACAGTCCTCGCTTATTTACAATGAAATGTAAATAAGCTCAAAAATACGTACTTCCGTTTCCGTCTTCGAATAATTTTATAAAGGAAGTTAAATGTTTGGTTTGAAGGATTCTTTCAACGGTTTAATTAGTCATATAAAATGGATCATTTTACGAATTTTGATCGATACGTAGGACGTAAGAAAACCATTCTAATATTTTCCTAATATTAGAATGCTGTTCATACTGTTTATACTTTTGCTCGTTTAGTATTTATTGTATTTTGTTAATTCATGAGTTGTTTTAAATTCTTATTTAAAATAGTTTTTAATATATTTTTTATGTATAATATTGAAATAGTGAAAAAAGTTGCTAAATGGATTTATAGGGTATATGCACGAGTAGGTTTTTATTTTATTTTTCACTAACATGAAATATTTTCCATATATATAATAAAAGTATAGTTTAAGCAAGCTATGAGTAAATTTTGTAAAAGATTGTTCAATTTAATTTGATAATAAAATATTATAGGTAACACTAAATTTTTACTAGTTCAATTCATTCGAAAATATATTTATAATTGTTTTGTACGAGTTGTATTATTAAATACTTTTAGTATCATATCGTTGTGCCAGTTATCATGTTCTCAATGTATTGAACATATTCAGTAAGCGACCATACGTAGGTACTATAATTATTGCATCAATCTTCTAACAAGTATAAAACAGATAACCCATGTGTTAACATAAAAATATTCGTTTTATTTCAATAGAAATATACAGTAAATTCGAGATAATCGGAAATAAGAAATTGAATGAAAAGTGAGGAACGGAACGTTACTCAAGCTTCCTTATGTCCGCATAGTCTACTATGACTAAGAAATAATACTTCGAAATTGATAATATTGATTAACAAAGTCATATTTAGAGATATTTCTCTAAATGTCTTTGTTAATCAATTAAATTATATTTTAGAGATATTTATCTGATTTTCTCGACGCCACGACTTGTCTTGTTACCAGGAAAAAAGAACTTTGTTAAAAAATATAATAAAATACAATGTTCTAAAATAATACATATTTCTTAAGATATATCACATTCATTATAAAAATAGAGAGGTTATAATTACCTTCAATACTGAGCAAAAAATAGTGTTAGAATAGTGACCGCAAAAAGTGTACGACGTGACCACATAAAATTAATGGACTCCATCCTGCGACGTTCTACTCAGCAATAGGTTTGAGAAAATAGCTAGTAGGTGTTTCAAAAAGATTTAGGACATATATTATAATTTAGAATGCAAGTTAGTATTGTACGGCTATAATTTTTTGGGACGATATCTTTATATAGACGTGACGTCACAAAAAAAAATTACCCCTATAAAGTCACTTTGGAATTCACTTGTCCCTCTATTTATCTATTCATTTGTCTGTCTGTGTTTTGAATCCGTGCACTTGAAAGTATCCATAAAGTCCATCCACTATGCATAATGCCTACTTTATCCTTCTAGAAGTATAAATAATTTTTAATCACTACCTAAACTAAATTCCTTTACTAACATTTTTTAATATTCTCCCAAAATGTTAATATACTTGTATATAGATACAATAACTTTTGTGGAACGAAATCTCATCCTCAAGAGATATTACTAAATGTCTTCGTCAATCCAGCTTAAGTTTATTTATATTTAAATACGAAAATGTGAATAGAGCAAAATCAAATCTATTGACAAAATTCTGATCCTTGGTGGTTGTTTTCTTAGCAATGTATAATAATATAAGCGACTAAGAACCTAAGACATTAATATCATAGATTTTTTTGATATCTCTATTTAATTAGAATTTAAGTAAAACCAATTGAATTTCACTTCACACTTTAGGCAGAGGGAACCTAAAATGAATAATCGTATATAATCATAGATATTATGAGACTTCAGTTTTCCACTTTCCGTCTAACTCTAGAAGCATTACAAGGTGAGCGACGGAACTAAACGCTGCTTTTTTTCTACCAGAGCAAACGAATAAAAATTTAAATATTTCATTTCCTAAACTGGGAATTGAAACAACCACCTGCCGCTTCTACAGTTGGACGCTTGTGCCTCTGCGCCAGGACAGTGCCCAACATATAAATTTCGTTTTTTAATTGACAAAGATGTTTGTCTTTTGAAATAATGAATGTTTGTGGAAAGTTACCTATACCGTCAATAGGTTACAACAGATTTTCATATTTAACATCAAAATACTAAATTTTGTCCAATTTGTAAAGTCACTTATAATTCGTATAAAGTACCTAGTACTATTCATATTGTTATTGCGATCGCTATTTATTGTTTCGACGCTTCTAATGTTCCGACTTTAATGTTCTAAAGCTGTCCGAGTTAATAGAAAACGTATTACAAAATAGATTTATTGGAAATAAAATTATAATACAGCGTGAACCAATATTCACCAATATTCTTTTTGTAATATGCATATTGCACAAAACTCAGCTATATTACTTCGTATATCTTTGTCAGGTAGAGACAAGAATAATAGTTTGCATATGATATACGTTCATGATAGTGAAACCTGTTTACTCCTATAATATGAAACGGAGGTTATATAAAATAAAAATTATGAGAATCTTTATAAAAAGTGTCTTATAATAAAAAATAAACAATTGCAACCTGTATCCGGCAAATAGCATGGTATATCTACCATGGGAACCAAATGTCGGGAACCAAAAACTGTTAACACCTTCTGTTCTCCGCTTTCTTTCGATTTTTGTTTTCAGAAGCGGAAATTAACAGCGCTATTTGTCTTGTTATCAAAGCAAGGAAACTATCAAAATCCATTTTCATAAAAGCATTTTAATTTTTAAATGAAATATATTATTACAGATGTTTGCTGCCAAATTTAATTACATAACATGATTATTAAGCTCTAATATATTTGCTTTTATTGAAAGTATTTGTTGCAAATGCAATTTAAGTTGTTTACCTGCAAATAAAAAAATGAATTAACTATCACTGATGTTAAACAGCAGTGATAGTTAATTCATTTTTTTTTTATTTGCAGGTAAACTCCATTATTTTTTCTAGATAGGCAGGTAAACTTCATTATTTTTGCTAGAAAAATTACAAGTGCTAAGCGCTAAGTAAGTTTTTATTCTATATAAATTGTAATCGTTAAATATTATTATTTTTAATTCATATTTATATATACGCACATTACATCTCATTTAAAAATGAACTTCTATTCTGAACTTTTTTTGTAACATTTTTTATGCCTTCACTTTGCGGGGGAGGCAGAGGGAATTTATCAACCTAGTGTTATATTTGCGTAGTATTATTGGAGTTAGGCATTGTGAGTTGAATAGAGAAACTGAACATAAAGAAAAGAAAACATTAAATAATTTATTTCCTCGAGTGGAGATCGAATTGAAAACCTTTGCGTCGTCACTCGCAAAGTCGTTCCACTGCGCCACGATCGACCTTTTTAAATGTTGATTACATAAAGCTTGCAATTCACTCACTCATTTGTAAATCTCGTATACTTTCAATTCAAATAAAAAGTTAGATTTATAAAGTGGAATTGAATATATTTAGACGAATTCAGCCGTAGTTTAATGCAGAATGGACTTGATTGAATGAAGGTACTAAACTGAGTCAATCTTTTTGATTTCTACTACAATTTCAATTCAAGACTAATAGGTTTATTATACGTAGAATACATTATAGTATTTCCTTTTAGAAATCAATTTCAATCATTTTTATTTATTATTCTTGTAACTCTTGGAATATAAAGTAACATACACATTTAAATAGATTCAAGAGCCTTTTTTATAATATGTTTTAGAGACCCACAGTATCTACTACCTGTAAAAAATACAAATTAATTTGAAATTGTTTGTGAATAAAAAAAAATACAAATTAATTTGAAATTGTGAATTTTTATCAGAATTAAGATAGGACAATATATAATATTGTTCTTTGCATATAGACAGAAACATTATTATATTTTATAATTTTATGTTATTATGCACTGTTTCTTTAATATAATTATAGGGATCTCGAAAATATAATATTGTAAGGTATTTCCATACAGCGTCATGTACAAAAGAAGTTTCCAACTACCGCCATCTACTACCCCCGATGGCTTATAAAAAGAGTGCGATTGACAGGACCGGGGCTTGCAGGTCAAGAAAGCTGCCAACGCCGCGAAAGTGGCATTATTCGTGCTGCGTCCCCTCCTTCGTGCCCGCCTTCTGCTGAGCACGAAGCTGATGCTATACAAGAGATACGTCAGGCCGCATCTCACCTATGCGGCACCGGCCTGGTACGCCCTGGCGAGCACACGCCAACGAGAACTTCTGCAAGTGGTCCAAAACATCGCCCTACGGCATGTCACCCAGGCCCCCTACTATGTGAGAAACACCACGATCCATAGGGATCTCAAAATGGAGAGCCTGGAGGCACACATCGGCCGGCTTGCGTCTAACGCGTTCCGCCGCGCCGATGCTTCTGACCACCCGCATCTCGTCAACATCGCCCCTTGGCATACTAGGCCACCTGACGCGAGACGTCTCCCTCGAGATATCCTCCAATCGAAACCCAATGATGACTCCTGAGCCACCTTGGATGCAGGTCGCTTAAGCTGGGCCTCCCTCGGCTTACCGAGGGTCTCACCCGGCTGACCTGACCGCCCAGGTAGCACCAAGCTCACCAAACTCGGACTTGACACCTACCTTTACTTGAAACCTACCTTTACATGCCAAACTTGGCATTTTCAATTTTCCCAAGGGCCATCGGCCCGTTCCAAAGACGCACCTATTTTTATGGGTGATACTACGGCCAAAGGTAATTACACCCTGGTGCCGTTTCCCAGTCCTCCAGGACTGGATGTCAGAATTTAAGACCGGGGCTTTTTACTCGTTTGACTCGGTAGCGAGAAGTTGTGCTAAGAGATTGTTTGTAAAATGAAGTATTGTTAATTCGATTAGATTGTTAGTGAATTGTTGTAATTTTAACTAAATTTAGGTTCATCCTGTTCATCATCATCCTTGGTAATAAAATTCCACTTGTAACGATAAAGATATAATTACACTGTCTGTTGATTATTATTCATTGTCAAATAAAATATAGAAAGTATGTTCATTTGTTCATAAAAAATAACTGATCTTTGATATCTATTCTATATTATAATAATATTCCTCATGTTTGTATGTACATGCAAACAACTCATTGACTTCAATGCATTGCCTATTAGTGACCTCTCATTACCTACTATTACCTTATTATTACCTTACTATAGAGTAACCGTTAGTCTGTGTCTGGCATTTAATGCTTGCAGTCAATGAATGCATATGCGCCCGAGGTTCCCGGGTTCCCAAGGCTCCTCAAGATTCGCAGGTTCCCAGTGTCCCTGATGTCCCAAGGTTCCCAATGAAGCGAATTTCTCAAGTTACCATGAGGTTCCCAAGATACCCGAAGACACCAGGGTCCCTGAGGTTTCTAAGGTTCCTAAGGGTTCTGGGGATTATGGACGAATCCTTGGCACCCATAGCCCAGTCCTGTGGCGGCGAGGATAAGCACCGTGAGGTTTTAGTGGGTAGTGTGGATGGCCTATATCCGCCGGTCCATGAGTCCCACATAACCCACTCGAGTCACAAAAAAAAAAAAAAAAGGGTTCTGGGGATCCGGGTGTTGTAGTTTTTTATAAAAGCCGTTTAAAGTGATATCAAAAAAATTTAAGGAAATTATCAAAATACCTTTACGATTTCTTTATAATAAACGGTTTTAAGCGAAATAGTATATTGCGTGTTTTAAAACATGAAACATTATTTTTCTAAAAGGAATCCTTTGATTCCCTTTGAGGCATTAATTCTAAAATTGATTGACTCTAAAAAAGAAGTCATCACGGCACAACGACTGACTTTAAATGACTGTGTGCGTTCGATTTTCAAGTGTCTCATAAATTAGTTCAATACTCCGGTAAAAAAGAGAAATTAAGTGTATTTTGACATTAATTTCCTTACACTTCTCTGCTATACATTATTTAAACATAAAATAAAAACAAATACGGTATTTCTCACGGTCAATGAGATATGAAATATTAATTATTACTTCACTTCCTGTTCAAGAAATTTCAGGAAACAGAAATACTAGAAAAATACATTTTTAATTATATGCCATATGAGACCTAACAAAGCATACTATACATGAAATCACAAACTGAACAGACGCTATAAATAAAGCAACGTGAAAAGTTTTCACTTAGGAGGGCTACGTGATGGAATAAAATGAATGTTGCGCATAATTCAGCAATCTACGGCAAAACACTATCGAAAAGTAAACTGATATTTCTGGCAATGAAAATGGTTTATAGGTTTTTAAATATAAATTTATTAAACTATCTATCTATGGCCAGTACTTTTGTTTTTGTGGATTATAGACATTTATGCTACCATCTTTTGGCCTTCTTGTAGGAATTTAAGGAATTTCTTTCTTATCGTTTTTCTTATCTTTCTCAAAGATATAGTTTACCGAGCAAGGTATCGTTTATTACAGTGTAAACTTGGTTAGCAGCATTAATTACTGAAGCAATTTATCAAATAGCAAAGTACAGCTTATTCTTGCAAGTTTCTAATGTAGATGAGTGTGTGTTCTCTATACTCAATCTTGGTACATTGTATGTGACAAATATTTTTCCTTTCCTTTCCTTTGGATTAAATACTATTTTTTCACTAAAAACTAATTCATGGCTTTAAACAAAACACAAATTTCATAACTAATGATCATTTATCTATAATAATAAAGCTGAAGAGTTGGTTTGTTTGTTTGGCTTAACGCGCTTATCTCGGGAACTACTAATTCGGTTTGAAAAATTATTTTTACATTAGAATTTATCGACGGAGAATAGGATATATAGGGTTACAACAGAGTTTCATATACAGTTAGGTTTTATTTTGACATTAAACCGTATGGTGATTGATCTGCTTATGTAAATATTAATGAAAGAAATGTCATTTATTATGATTCATGTCGTATTTCGCAAATAGCAAGGTAAGTATATCGAATCTAGTATTAAGACATTTCGTTCTCAAATTGACATTGCATATTGAGTGGTGGAACACAACACCGCGTTATGCCTTCTTACTAGAATGATTAAATGGAAAAAAAAACAAATTTTCCAAGTGACAATTAAACTCATATCCGCGGTGTTAAAACTAAGGCTCCTGCTGAGCCACTCATAAATTATAATAATTAACATTTTTATCTCAGTTTAATAATAAAATTAACAAACATTACTGTTATTATTTTCGCATTTTCCAATTTAATTAATTAAAATGCGTTAGAGCTATATGGTAGCTGGAATATAGGCAAAACGTAAACCAAAAAGACGTAAACTAAGGGAGAAAATAGTTTAATAGTTCTAGAAATATAACTAGACTAAACTAATAATTAAATAGTTATTTCAGTCGAATTAGCTCTCTCACAAATAAAATACAAGAGTAGCACCTACATATTTTGATTAAATGCTGGATACATTTCATTATTATTATTATAAGTAATTAGTAATGCCTCAAATTCGACGGAAAGTGGCGAACGGAACAGTACTCGTATGTTTTAACACTGGGTTCCATAAAGCTTGAAAAAGTTTCGATTTAAAAAAAATAAATTTGCAAATCGAAACACGACAAGTAAAAAAGCATAGCTATTGATTTTATTGCAATCGTAACAGCGCTCCATTTGTATACCCCATCTCGGACGACAGGCCTTAAAAGCTCTTTGCTCCATCTGTCTCTCAAATACTATGTCAAAGTGGCAGTTTATTTACTGTCGCTATTATTCTTATTACGTTAGAGCTTTTTTGAAAACCGTACTCACTAAAAGTTATTTATATTATTTTGATCAAAACTATCATTATTTGTTTAAGAAACTGAAAATATTTGAAGATGTCAAAATGTTTCCAAAAAATACTACTATAAATATCAGGTAGACATTTTTTATATTTATTTTTATTTGATTTTCTAACTTCAATGTTTTAATTATATGTATAACAATTTTTATTTATAAATATATACATGTCTCATAAATTTATTGTATTTCTGTTTTGTATGTTATACTAATTATAATAGGCATGAGGCCTGTAGTGGTACAGGAGCACAAGCGTTCGACTGTATATGAGACAGATAGAGGGTTTGATCCCCATTCGAAGAAATGAAATACTTAATAATTTGAAATGAAATATTTAGTGTCTTCATTACTTTGCTCTTGTTTTATTATTATTTAATTTTTAAGTACAAAAGAATCTCCTTATTCGATTAAAGTAAAAAAATGTTAGGAAACACTTTAAAGTAAAATGGAGCGTAAAAATTTTAAGATTCTCTGAACTGAAAAGTTTAATTGAAAAGTTGTTATTTTTATTTTTTACTTTACAAATTTCCTTCATACATAAAATTTTTGAAGGAAATAATTGATTTAAAAGTTTTAGTTGAAGTTCGTTCGGCTTGTTCCAAATTGTTACAAGTTGCTAACTTTCTACCCTTTTTGACCCTGAACGGTTTGCTACATTCGTATAAAAACATCACGGCGACTTTTTCAAAAACGTGATAGGCTATGGTTCCATCCCTATCCGATTACTTATACACAATACCTCAATTTAGGCGAAAAGTAGAGAACAGAACGGAGTGTCTTAACACTACCTCCCCAAGTTTCCTTTGTCTCCCACGTGCTGAAAAGATATACGGGAAAAACGTTAAACATGGTTTTGTGTTGTGTTGTTTTGTGTTTGTTATTCAAGGTGTATATAAGACGTTACCGCTCTGAAGTAAAATAATCTTCGTAATGACATACGACATGTTTAATTTTTATAATTCTATGTTATGACCTAGCATTATATAAATATTCCATTATTTTATGATTTGCGTCTGACTGATAGAAAATATACCCCAGAAATCTATTGGCCAGTGTCATTTAAAGTAAAAACCAAACCTACAACGATCGAGGATACAGACATACTGTTTGTAACTGGGAAACTCGGGCATTATGTATAATTATTAAAGGTAGTAGTATAAGAGGTGCTAAATAAACACAATTCAAGCATAAGAAAGCATTTGTCGTCTATCTTAAAGGATTGGCGTAAAAATGGACGTTGATCGAGCGGTCTAATACACTACCCCTTGGATATTTTGATATTTCTTTCATTTTAACCTATCAAATGTCAGTGTTTAATATAATTTACTAGCTTTGAACTCCAGCTTCTTTATGGAGGTCTATATATACTAAGTAAGAGTTGTGTATCATACTACTTACTACCCGCTATAATTCTGACTGCAAGTTAGAATTAACTTAGAATGTATAAATTTCAGTTTTTTTTAAATTGTATTGGAAGTTCTCATTTCGTGTTAAATTCCATATTTGTAGGTCGCCCAGAATTCAACTATAGATTTTGATTATGCGACTAATCCATACTAATATTATAAATGCGAAAGTTTGTACGGATGTGTGTATGTTTGATACTTTTGTTTGTTACTGAACGGCTTTTCATGAAACTTTGCAGTAATATAGCTTTGATATCAGAATAACATAATGAGTTAAAATTTATAGAGATTTTAACCGATATAAAAAAGGAGGTTATTTTATGTATGTTCCCCGATTACTCGAAGATGGATAGACCGATTTTCAAAATTCTTTTTTTTTTTCGAGAG
>JAYDZJ010292298.1:0-10377 GCA_034509065.1 Eueides lybia
CTGTTGGATTGTTGATTTCAATAGTACATAGTAAGATAGGTAACCCATTTATACTCTACATTAAAACATAAAGAATGTATCAAGAAAACAGAATTAGAGTAACTACGAAAATTTCAATAAACAATTAATGTGAAACAGAGTTCATTAAAATATTTTTATTAACGATAAAATGTCTTGCAATAGAACAGTGGCTGGCCTTTTACGGACCTTCTACCTTATGAATTGGTATATATTGTGTTAAGTAAACATAATTGCTACTTTTGATGTTGAGATTCGATTCCCCGCCAGAAAAATGTTTATTTTACATTTTTAGTACTGAAAAAGTCCAGTCCGCTCACCTAGAATCCTCACCTAGACCTCCGTTATTTCTAGAAACTGCTGTGAACAAAATCAGTAAAAAAAAGATAAAGTACAAAATAATTTATTGTATATAATATGATATAATAATGATATTAAACGAGTACTTTCATAGCGTAGGGACACCTGTCCTGATATGGGTGTGACTGTAAGGGCGACCGGTTGTGGGTCCGATTCTCATTCAAGGAAATAAAACATTTAACATTTTTATTTCTTGCTGCAGTAAAAAGGCAAAGCGCTGATAGTGATTATGATATAATAACAATATCAGACTCAATAAATAACTTAAAAACCCATTTATCTGTACATTACTTTCTAAAAAGCTGAAATTTACATCTCAGCCACTCAAAAAGCAGTTTCTAAACATTAACTCCACTAGAACAGGGCTTCATAGTAACATTCGTTACACAAACCAATATGACTGCACAGGCAATGCAACTAAAACTTTTTCTTACTTCCTCACGAGTTGTCGAAACTAAAGGCAATACTCTCCCATTCGATTTGCGAGCTGTGTTTAACCGCGCCTGTTTGTTAATGTTAGTGAATAGTACGGGAGAGAGCGGAAATAAAATTCTTTTTCATTAATCATATAATATTTTTTGCACAGTCATATGACTGTATTGAATTTTTTAACGAATTGGGCAGGGGGAACTAGGGAACCTAGTGTTAAGATACTACGTTCCCTTTAAAATAATTCCGTTTTCTACTTTAGGTTGTGTTTTGGAGGCATTTTGTATGAGTGCTTTCTTGTGCACCTGCTCCCCGACAAAACATCAAGTTTCTGTATATAAATTTGAAATTTCATAATGTTTAAATTAAAATTATAAAATCAATCTTTGTTTGGATAGCCAGTTGGATCCTCACTAGAAGAAACAACTTATTTAATATTTTCAAATTTAATATTTATTATTTCAGCATTTAGCTCTAATAACAAAAGAAAAGCACGGCATTGAATGCCCCCGCATTGTGTGTTGAGTAGCGAGTTAATGCAACAAATGGGGACCGGAACGAAGTGTCTTAACATAAGGTTACCAAGTTCCCTTTGTTTACCCTTCCATGTGCGGAATACAGCGCAAAGCTGAGTTAAGTAGAGAAGAATTTAGTTTTTACATCTATTAACACTCCGAGTAAAATTTAATTATATAATTTATTTGTACATGTTTATATATAATACGTATCATTCATATATTACGAGCTATATAAGACCATGACAAAATATAACCCGCACAAGGTAGAGAGAAATTGGGCACCTTGTGTTAAGACACTCGTTCCGTTCCCCACTTTTCAATGAATTTAAGAAATGTGTTGATCGGCGCAAGCTTAACGGTGCGCTTTTCCTTGTTGCAAGGGCCAATCAGAATCTGCCGCGTTACAGTCACAAAACTGTATCCCTGGGCCATTATCGGTTAGTTTTTTTTTATTTTAAGTTTCCGTACCTAAGAAGTGCAGGAATTCTTATACAATCACGTTTGTTTGTCTTATAATCTGATTTTCTCGAGATGAAATTGTAAGAGTCATATCTAGAACGGATTATTTTAGTTCTCTCTATAAAGTCCCGAACATCCCTCTGCGCTATACAGAACATAGCGTGGAGCTAAACAGAACTTTTCTCCACGTCTCATTTTCCATAATGTTTTAACCTATGACAAGGAAATATCATTGAGTAGAAATCAAAGTCATAACAGTCGAATTTATAATCTTTTCCATTCCAACTCTTTAGTGGCTGTGACTTTTAGCTTAAAAGTTAGATTGTAGTTGAAGGAATAAATTACATTTATTTTAGAGTCTCAGTGTGTTTTTCAATTAATTAAAATGTCAAATAAAAAGAAGTAAGAAAATTTAATTGCGATGTTAAACTCCGCCTTCTAACACACAATAACTCAAAAATGACGCAAAATGGAGTGTCGTATCCCTAGGTGCCCTCTGCCTACCCTAATATATACAAAACACAGCCTGAACCTAAATAAAATATTTTTCATATATTAAGAAAAACAATTAGATAAAAACAGTTATAATTTTCTTCATCTCAACACAAAATATAACCCTAAGCTTAACTAGTATGAAATGTACTTATTATTAAATCGCCCTACTTCCATCCGTATACATTATAAAGTTTATCAACAACGCTTTTAGTAAGTGGAAAGTTGAAAATATTTAAATGAGAGACAATAATTATGCATAAAGTCCGCCTTTTGGACGGTTCAGCTCAAAGAAAGGAGCAATACACGTTTTTTTTCTTTCCATCGTTTTCACTAATATAATAGTGCGATTTACACTTTTCATTTAGTGAAAACCGCATTAAAGATCATTGCGTTGTTTTAAGCATGCCATTACTTAAACGAAAGAAACAGGATGAGAAACTATTTGTTTTTACATTACTTGCTAGCGAACCCACGCGGCTTCGCTTGCTTGGATTATATGAATATTTATTTGTGATTCTTAAATAAAATATTATACTCAGACAATTTTTGTAGTAACATTTCCCTATAAATTCACATTCACATTCTTTAGTGAAAACAACATTAAGGATCGCTGTGTGGTATTTAACATACCAATTGCTTAAATGAAGGTGCAAGATGGGAAGTTACTTATTTTTATTTTATTTACTAGCGGATCCAAGTGGCTTTGCCCATTTGGACTATATGAATATATTTTATAACACAAAAATGCAAATAGCTGGCCTATAGTCAATAAAATATTAATTTGAAGGCCTTTTTAACAGACAAACATGTCAGCCAAAAAACATTTTTAAAATATTACCTACTCCTAGTTTTGGCATCAAAGCATAACAAACAAAATTATATTCATATTAATTTTCATACTGAAATTGTATCAGCATTCATTGCTAAAATTCATACAGACCAAAGCACCATTAAACTATATCTAATAGTTGTACCGATTTACATGACTACTAGCGAACAGCGTGACTATTAAGTTATATGACTGTTGCAAAAGTTTACGTCGGATACTATAGTTAGAGATAAAATTGAAATATATTAATACTAAATATATTATGTATGAGGACAGGTGGCTTGAGATACGAGTATATATACATATATACGTAGTTTGAAATACAATATAGAAGTCACGGTAGTAAGGTTGATTTGGATTTGGGGAAGTTATTTATTAGCTTCACGCTGTATTCCACACATGGCAGGAGATCTTGAACACCTAGTGTTAAGATACTCCCGATTTTTAAATGAAAAGAGGAAAATGATTATGTTTATCATAATATTTCCAATCTGAGGTTTGTCGTAGCGCAGGGGCACGAGCGTGTAAGTGTAAACGCGACAGGTTGTGGGTTCGATTCTCACTCGAGGAAGTTAAATAAATATTACAAATATAATAATAGAGGAAAAAATATTTTAAAATTAAATAGTTAATCTTTTTATTCCTTCGCTCTAGTAGCACGAAAAAAGACAGCGTTGAGTTCCTCTACTCAAAACGTAATGTGTCAAATTTGGCGGAACGTAGGAAACGCAAAGCACTAGATTTTCAGTTTTCCTCTGCCTACCTTTCCATGTACTGCGTAAAGCTGAAGGAAGCTCCAGTCTGATAAAATAAGACACTATCTTAATAAGCTATAGGAAATCCTGGTAGAATTTTAAATTTAACTAGCAAAAATTATAAATTGAGGCCAGTTGTGAGCTTAAGCGTCTTCCTTTTCGATTCTTCTAGGGAATGAAATCTTTAATATTCTTATTTCCTTGGTATGGTACAATGGCACTAAGTGGGGTTGAGTTCCGCCACTCGATATGTAACGCCTGTAAAACTTGGCAGAAAGTGCAGAACGGAAATGTCTTAATGAGAATGGACTGTCGTAATATTAAGTATCCAGGTTCACTCTACCTATCTTGGTATTTTTATTTTTTTATGGAAAAGACATAAAAAACGAGCGTACGTGTTACCTGATGGTAAGTGATCACCGTCACCCTCGGCCCCGTGTAACATCAGAAAAGCTGGAGCGTTGCCGGTCTTTAAGATGGATGGGCACCGGAGCGCGGCATTACCCAATGCGAAATGTAGTGGCCAAAGCTTACTTGACGCCGGTTTTTAATGTTGGGGGCAGTAATAATCCAGTCGAGTCTGCCCATGCGTGTTGCCATTGCTGATAACTTAACTCTTCCACTCGTACTTTAGTCATCTCTTACGACACTACCAGTACTAGGGTGATCCTATTCTAAACCGGAATCACACAGCCAAATTTATGCGGGATACAGCGTGAAAAGCTTTTTTTTAGGTTCTCAAATAAACCTAAGGGTTAATTAATAAAAATACTTTGCTCTTTAATTACGTACAAAATACAAGATTACTTATTATCTGGTGGAACTGAAAGCTGCAAAGTAGTGAAATGAGAACAATTCGTGAAAAAAAAATGTTACAGTCATACGCTGTCTTCCTGTGCAATAATAGTTATAATAATTACAAAAAAATTATGTATCTACATTAGAGGCCGCTTTTGAGCGAAGCTGTGGATTCTGTTTCCACTAGGTGGAAATATTTTTAAGGTAAATTTTATGCGTCACTGTAGTTTGTAAAACGTGGCGGTTCAGTTCCGCCCTTCAATATTCAATGTATCGGAAAAGTGTTTCTATGTAAAGAAAAGCATGAATACTTAAATTTAACTTGATATTGATCACATAAAATATATTGGAAATATCGAATATGTAAAATTTATTTAATATTTAAAGTTTTAAAAAAGTATTCAATTTCATTTCAATCAAGAGTTAAATGAATACAGTAATGATACGTTATCGATACATTTAATCGAATGAAAGATATTCGTGAAGCATACGTGTGTGAATATTTTATTTTTATTTAAGCAGGTTTATAAATATTTATTACAAAATTTGTTGAATATTTTATAGTATGATATTTCATAGTTTTATTTTTTTTCTTTATACTGTATTCCGCGCAGGGCATAGGTCTAGTGTTACGACACTCCCTTTTAATTAATTCCGTTCTCCACCTCCTGCCAAGTGAGACTCTGAGTAGTTATGATAAAATATGAATGAATCAATATGAAGAAATTTATTTCGCTGAGTGGGAATCGATCCCAAAACTGTTGCGTTTACACCCAGATCCATGTGTCTAAGCACAAATACAAACACATAATAATGTTTTTGATACAACGTTGTTACAAACAAGAATATAGTCATCTTCTTGCACGTTATATAACATAAACACAAAACGCTACTTGAAAGTTGCTAAATTCCCTTTTTAACTTTTTATAGAAGACGCTCTGTTTCCCAAGTTACTGAACTACTGGAATTAGAAATTTAAAATACTCGTAGAGTGTAGAGTAACCAATGTGGAATTTCTAAACATTATTTCCAGAGTAATAAGCGGAAAAAATAAGTTTATAAGTTGTTTGTTACGCTTGCACGCCAAAACTTTTAACCGATTATAATAAAACGTTGTACACATATTTTCCAAAAAAAAAAGGTTTGGCTCACATGATTGTTTGTTAGAAAAAATAATATGTACTCTACTCTAAGGCCTTTAAATTAATATCTTATTTATGTATTAAATACATATTCATATAATACTAACGGACGAAGCCGCGCGGGATCTCTAGTACCACATACATTTAGTTAAACCCATGACAGTGCGACCACGCCACACCGTGTCCGCTAACAAGTTAGAAATTTGTTGTTCGTTGAAAATCGCTAACTTAGACGTTACAACTCTAATCTACTTTGCTTTATTAAACTTCGTTTAAAGCTATTTTTGTATAGATAGGATTATAATGAAACTTCTGGGATTGATGAGAAATTTTATATGTATACTTTTTTTTTAGCTTCATAATATATTGGTATAAGGACAAGGGAACGAAGGAGAAAGTAGACAGAGGGACCTTAGGAATCTAGTGTCAAGACGCTCAGTCCTCTTCCGTTCCCCGCTTTCCGCTTACTTTGAGTCATTGCGTGTTGAGTGGCGAAACTCAACGCCGTGCTTCGTCGTCGTTCTTTAATTTGAAAATATTAAATATTTTATTTCCACGTTCACAGTCACATGCTTATGCCTCTGTGCAATGACAGACTCTTAGTGTTTGAATAACTCTAAAAAGGATTTTGACTTACGCATTTTGGTGAAAACGTACAGGAGTCTAATATAATATTACGACACGTTAATGATAAAAAACTGTGTAGGTTGGTGTGTTTCTTTTAACTTTACGAAAAGGTATAGCATATTAAGGTAGATAGAATGCACAACAATATGTCCTTTTTTGCAGCTTCACATGGCAGAGTAGGCAAAGTTTACATGGGAATCTAGTGTTAAGACACTCCGTTCCGTTCTCCAATTTCCGCGAATTTGAGGCTTTGCGTGTTGAGTAGCAGAATTGACTGTCACGCTTTGCTCTCTTACCAAAAAGAGAAATTAAAAATATTAAACATTTGATAGGTCAATTTTAAGTATTTCATTTCTTCAAGTACTGCCAACTTTTTAGAAACGAAATTCAAAGCCGCGGTTTATCTTGATACAAGATCGATAAAACGTAAATAATTAACTCCCTCCAGATGCAATCTTATCCAAAAACGTCGCATTTAATGCTGCTGAAATGATGGTCTCATACCTACCTTGTATCTAATCGCTTCTTGCGTATGGTATGGTTCTTTGGTTATGGCGTTCCGAGCGTCCCAGTTGAGCACATATCTCTATCGTTTCTTGCGTATATAAGTGTTTAACCTTGTGTTAAGACAAAAGTAACAGAGTGTCCCTATTTTAAATATATATTTTAAAATGTTGGAAAAATAAAAAGAAATTTAACACATAAGTCGACCTTAATTATATGAGAAATATTGCCTTAATTATATTTCATACTTAAAAAAGGTACAAAATTTCAGGAAATTCTTTGATTTTTTAAGAGAAGTAGCATCAACGGCATAAACTTTTAATTTGCAACACGTAGTCAAACGTCTGTGCTATTTTAATTCCACAGCGTCAATAGTTTCGCAAAAATTTTCGTAAGTTGAAAATAAGCATGTTCTGAGTACAGAAGCTATCATTCTGCCTTAATGGCCTCTAATAATATCTCAAACGCAGAAGGCAAGGAAGTATAGGGGAACCCATACTTCCTTGATCATACGTTTTCCATAAAGAGATATGGGGTCTAAGATAGTAGGAATGCGAAGGTTATGGGTTTGATTCTCATTTGGGAAATTAATTAGATGAAAAACAAAATGCAGTGTTAAAATCCGTAACTCAATATACAATATTTAAAAAATAGAGCGGAAATTGAGGAATGAAGCTTATCTATAAATTACCTCTAATTTGTAAAGCCTTTTACTTTCTCATTTGTTTCTTATATGATGTACTAACCATTTATTTATATATAATTAATGTTGAAATAAAAATATTGTAATATTTATATATAAATATTTTTATTTAAACACTAAATTATAGTAATCATATCGCTTAAAATATATACATTACAATTTCGTCCAAAAAAAATAATTTACTGCAAGTAAAGATATTATACAACGAGAATTGACTTTTTTTACTTACGCCTCGCCTTCTCTTATAGGACAAGGTATACAAAAAACTTATTGAAATAAAAATGTTTTAACAGACATAATACAATATTTTAATATAATATAATATTTTATTTGTATATAACATAAATATTCATATAAAAAATGTGAGCGGAGCCACGCGGGATCTTTAGTAGGTACTACATACATTTAGTAAAACCCACGACAGTGCGCCCACGCCTCACCGTGTCCGCTAACAAGTTAGAAATTTGTTGTTTGTTGAAAATTGCAAACTTGGACGCTAAAATTTTAATCTGCTTTGCTTTATCAAACTTCGTTTAAAGGTGTTTAATTTTTTTTATATTAAAAATTATAAAATCTATAAGAAATTTTATATGTCTACTTATTTTTTAAAAATATTTTATTCACTTATGCTTTTTGGTTAAAGAGAAGTGAATGTGTCTGTGAAGTTCCGTTCCTTTAACCCTTGAGTGACGGAAGTCAACGTCGCGGTTTTACTCAATACATGATCGAGCAATTTTTTCCAAAATCGTCGCATTTAAAGCTGCTGAAACAATATTCTCGTACTTTAAATATGACTGTTTTTTATTACCTTTTATATAACAGAGGTATTGTAACACACACACACAGGAATAAAGTGATTCTATTTTCTATAAACAAAATGTTTTCAAAATAAACAAAATTTAACACGTAAATTAACTAATTAATATTACATAAAAAAGAGAAAAATAAGCCTTAATGTATATGATACTTATACGAGGGTACAAGATCGCTTGAACGTTTATGAAAAATAGCATCAGCGGTAAAACATCATTAATATGCAACACGCAGTCAAACGAGTATGCTATTTGAATTCTACAGGCGTCAATAGTTTCGCAAAAATAAAGAAAATAGGGTAACGTAAAGAAAACAAAATATTTCTTTTCACTTCACTTTGTAATTCCGCACATTACAGAGTGTTAAAATACTCCGCTCTATAGCCTCTTTTTCCGCTCAGTTTAAGACATTGTATGTTGCACCAAGCATAGAAATTACAATAATAAATATTATTTTATTAATATTATAAATCAGAAAGTTTGTATGTGTGTATGTTTGTTACTCTTTCACGCAAAAACTACTGAACGGATTTTCATGAAACTTTGTAGTATATAGCTTTGATATTAGAATAACATAATAAGTTAAAATTTATAGGGATTTTAACCGACGTAAAAAAGGAGGTTCTTTTATGTATTTTCCCTGATTACTCGAAGATGGGTGGACCGGTTTTTAAAGTTCTTTTTTGTTCGAGATGGTATATTTCACAATTGGTCCCAGGTCCAAAAAATTAAAACATTAAGTATGCACCACCTTTATGGTGAGAGACTGGTTGACTGCATCACGATGGCTTTAACTTATATATTACTAGCGATTTAAAGCAGTTTCGCCCCCTTTGTATAAGTTATCGTACATATTATATCCTTATGCATTAATCTGACATATAACCGAAGTTTTTCATCGTAATTCGTTCAATGTTTTTTACGCAAAACTGGAAAAAGCTTATATCCTCACAATCATTAATATTAATAATATTTCAAGGATTATCGTTAAATTATAATAATAATTTTCAATTAATATAAAACGCGTATAAAGCAGACAATCAGGATAAGTAAGGTGGTGTTAATCATCGAAAAGCGTTGAAATATAATTAGAATATGGACAGAGCTGGGAGCGTCACTCAATGCTACCTCTACAATGCCGTTCCCATTTCGATTACTTCATGGAAAATATTGAGTATTTGGTTGGTTCATTCGTTTTGTTTATTATTTTTATGGTTTTGGTATCTATATCTAGTAAAGTGTGTATCTGGGATAAAGTAAACAGACGCACATGCAATCTGAGAATTCAAGAGAATTATTTAGAAGAGAAGAAAAATAATTTATTTATCAGACAAGACAGAGTGTGTTCGATGCCATTCCAGGAAATGAAATATTGAATATTTTGAAATTAAATATTTAATGATTTCATTTCTTCGCTCTCGTAACAAGGAAAAGCGTGGCGTTGAATCCCGCCACTCAACATAATTCCATTTTCAATCATGTACTGTATTGCAGCGCCACGATGGCTTTAAACAAAAATACTATATTATCTATCTCTTGACTTTTTATCGATTAGTCATCAACTCATCATTTGACATCAAATTGTATAAAAAATATATACGCTATGTCTTGTATAGTGTTTTCAATAATAGTGTATTTCATTTATATTTATTTCTTTAAAATAATAAAAGAAAAACTTATCTGAAAATATTTTAAAAAATTGTATCATAGCATAGTACCTAAGTCGCATTCAATATTCTTTCCCTTTGTTGTTTAAACGGAGCACGGCGTTAAGTATCGCCCCTTGTCACGCAACGTTTTGAATTTGTTTTCAAACTAAAGAAGAGTGTTAAATACTAAGATATATCTTAGACTAGCTGTTACCCGCGACTTCGTCCGCGTTCACTATTTTGGTCATAGTGACTTACACATAAAATATAGATATATGC
>JAYDZJ010292715.1:0-10368 GCA_034509065.1 Eueides lybia
ATACAAAGTACTTATATACAATAACCTTTTTTAAAATTTAACATTTAATATTTTACTGATTTCATTTCAACTGATAAGAACAACCAGAGGTAAACATTGGTTATACATGAACAAAATATTTACTCTATAGATACAAGCAATGTGTAAGTATCATATTGTTTTAAAATATGTCTCATATGTTAAAAAATTAAAATTTGTTTATTACATATTATTAATAATAAAACAATAATTAGGTTAACAATTCAAAACACTTCAGTTTAAAAACATATGTGAAAACGTCACTTATATCATGTGAGTCTATTACTATGATATGAAATAGTTTTCCACGGCTACTTTTGGAACCAGAGAGACCCACACCCCCCTGTCGCGTGTAGTCACATGCTTGTGTCACTGCGCCACGATAGGCCTCGATAATATTTCAATAATATGTATTAATTGTTTGAAATCAATCAACGTAAAAACACTGTTTTTGAATAAAACAACATTTCGATGCGTATTTAACGTAATATTTGACTCGCAAGTACAGAAAATACTTAATTACTAAATGTAACTGCCAAATTTATTTATAATTTAAGGCTTAAATTCATTTGTTTTTAATTTTTTAAACTTCACACTGTATCCCTACACATGAACGAGTTTTCCGTTTACAGAACTTTCCGCAAATTGGAGTCATTGCGTGTTACTATTTTGAGCCCCACTGCATTAATATACGTCCCGTTTTAAGATGTTTATATCATATCTTTCAAGTACAAACAGTGATCAATTATACATTTATTTTAAGTTTATATAATTAATCAAACATGACGTCAAAAGCCAATTATCGTAAACATCGTCAAATAACATCTATTGACATCTATTGTAAAGACAAAAAAAAACTAAAT
This sequence comes from Eueides lybia, assembly GCA_034509065.1. NCBI lineage: Eukaryota > Metazoa > Arthropoda > Insecta > Lepidoptera > Nymphalidae > Eueides > Eueides lybia. The sequence continues at coordinate 882 of JAYDZJ010292715.1, forward strand.
GTAAAATAATACTGTTATTAACAGCATTATATTAAATAAAGAGAAAAATAGTGAGTAGTAACATTTAAAACAATTAAAGTAACAGATTATATAATATATTTTATAAATTATATAAAACAATTTATGCATTATTTTCCTTGATTTTTACCTTAAAACGAGTACTCTAGTACTATTTTCTAGTCTTCATATAAAATAAAAATAATATATTTGACCAAAATCATCTTAAAAATCTTACAATACATTATTACTTATAATTTATACAATAAAATTTATAACAAATAAAAACTAATACAAATTTAATAAATAAGAGCGATGATTTATGACTGTATCTGTGCTGCAAGGTCTAATATAGCATTAGTATTTCAGATTCCGTTAAAACAATATATCAAATTTCGCGTCAAAAACTAATAGAAGAGGTAGCCCGTGGTTGATGCGATAATTTCATAATTGATTTAGTACTTCATAGTGTTCTTTTATCAATATTGATAGATAGATTTGCTGTTACGCCTATTTGCAATATATGGCTGCTTGAGAGGACGTGTCGACGGCGGCAAGACTCTGGCAGTCGATCAGACTAGGAAATCCCCTATTCTAAACATACCAGCCGCGACAGAATGCAGCGACAGAAGACATTAGACTAAGCTATGGGAAGCTTACAGTCCTTAACCGATGACCTAAAATGCATCGGTTTCGGCCGGACGGTGCTTATGTTTTGTGTGTTCACACAAAACACAAGAGTCTATCTATGAAAGGGGTGTTCGTGACTGTAATGACGTCATCTGGATTTAATAAGACACTGTTTGGACGGGCGTATCGCAAATCTCTACGTTGGTCGACGTTATGTACGTTTCAGGGCAACCCGATGTCTTGCGCAAGATTTTGGAGATATATAAAAACTCGTCTTGTTTGTGCGCACAACCTTTATTGTAATAAAGATGCAAAGAAGCAATAAAATTTATTTCTTATTCTTATCTTTTATCCTATTAGTTTATAATGATTATATTTATAAAAGCAACGATAGCTGCTACAATTAATGTGTTGTGCTGCCACAATTAATGACCTTGTTTCGAGAGAAAATATTGCATATCGAGACTGAACGGTTTGTATTGCGAGCAACTATTACATCCGCGACGCGGACGTCACCTGTAGATTGACCGCCCAGGCCGTTGTTGTGGGCAGTGGATTGTGCGTGTCATTCCGGATTTATTGTTTAGTGCTACCCGCTGCCGACCCGAGTGTAAAACTGACTCGATCCAGCCCGAGTTCCAGCGAACGGACTCGACTATTTCCGATGAGCCGAGCGATGCCGAAGTCGGCCCCCAGCCATCGAAATCTCCGAAGAGGTCGATGCCGGGTGAGAACGTCCGACTCTCCTCTGACCTAATACGCCTAAACTCCCCGACAACCGGACAACCAGAGCCCGTGCCAACACCAACGAGGACGACTTCAGACATCCCCGAGAGGGCATCAGTGAGAAGACCTAGGAATTCGGATGAGGCCTTCGTTATGGAAGCGCCGAAGAGGGTCTGCGCCCAGCCGCGCCCAGAAGCCTTCCCGCGCGACCCACGCCTGCACATGCGCGCCACAAACACCGCCAATACTGGCCCACAGGCCGTCTTCCCCGGCCCTTCTAACATCACAGCAGCCACACCCAGTGTACCCACTGTTACCAGCGCGCCCACTGGGCCTTCGGTAACTTTCGCCGACTCCCTCCGCGCGCCCGGCCTGAGCTCCTCACAAGCATCCACAGCGCCTGCCGCGCCTGCCGTGCCTGCCGCACCAGCGAAGCCCAGGTTTTCACCACTCATCGTGGAAATCTTCCCCAACTGGGCTACGCACTTCAAGCAACTCCAGCAACAGCTAGGCCACGCCCCCAACGCCTGCCCATTTGGAAAGGGCGTAAGATTCTCCCCGTGCTCGGAGACGGAGTATCGCGTAGCACAGCGATACCTCTCCGAGCTCGAGAAAACGCAACCACTCTCCTGGTTTTCCTACGCTCTGCCAGGAGAGATGAGTAAGAAGGTGGCGATCAGAGGGCTGCCTGTCACGACGACGCCTGAGGAAATACAAGACGCACCGGCGGACCTCGGCTATACAGTTGAGTATGCCAGGAGGATGAAGAAAAAAAGTAAACGGTCGAAGAGCAAGGAGGGCGCCAAGCCGGCTCCCCCTGCCTCCTCCACCAAGCCAACCTCCACACCGGCCCATGCGGCAGCCACCAAGAAAACTCTTCCGGCCAGCGCGCCGGCACAGATCGCCATTGACAGGGCCATTGACGCCTTCAAGGAAGTCCTTATTGCCTTGAAGGAAGGCAAGGACCCTGTCAAGTGTGTCCTAGACGGCATGAAGGGCCTGCTCCATGGCTGAAGACATCCGCGTGCTTTATTGGAACGTCGCAGGACTGCGGAGGAGGATTCCCTTCCTCAGGCTTCTCCTGCAACAACACAACATTGACATCCCACTAATAAATGTGACGCACCTACGACCTACACTCAAGACCAGACTCCCCGGATACCACGTCCTGCGATTCGACACCCCCTCTGAAACACCGATGAGGGGGTCGCTCGTCGTTACCTATAAAGAGAAGCATAGTGTTCCGTCAGATGCCAGACCTCGACGCCCAGTCGTTCCAGTTTCTGGGCGTCGAGATTCACCAAGGGAAGAACGTCTTGCACGCGTACGTGTACGCGATTTATCGCCCGTGTTCCAGCATTCTCGCGACCAGCGAAGTCCGCAGCTTTTTGAGCGGCTCGATTCCAACGCTGGCTGCGGGTGACTGGAACGCCCCGCCTGGAGGTGCCACGCAGTCTGCTCTACTGGGAGGCGCCTATATAACGACGCCCTACGCCATGCCTACGAGATCTCAGGGCCGGATATGCCGACTCACTATTCAAACGTGAGCGGCCATATGCCGTCCGTTATTGACTTGGTGGTGCACAGAGGCCTGGAAGCGCTGGACGAAGTCCTACCGGACGCCTTCGGCTCCGATCACCAGCCTGTCCTTGCCACAATCACAGGCAAGCTGACACTGGCCAGGAACCGCCGACGCGCAACCGGTTATCCTGGGAGAAATTCGAAGCTCACCTAGAGAGTACGCAGCAGCCCTTGCCTCTCAAGCCTCTCGCTGACCCCTCCTGCATCGATCAGCTCGAGAGAGCCATCACCAAGTCCATCCAGGGCGCTATGAACGCAGCCACCGCCCCTGCCAAACCCCAGCGTACTTTGCCACCGATCCCCGGGAAAATACGGGCGCTCATCCAGCGGAAGAGGAGGATCCGCTCGGACTGGCAGTCCTCCCGGGATCCTGCTCTCAAAACGCAGCTCAACCGCCTCATCGCGCGCATCCGAGACGCGCTCGTCCAATTGGAGACTGAGGCGTGGGACCGCCGCATTGAAGACGCAGATAAAGCCCAGCCGTCGCTAAACCTGCTTTGCTGTCAAATCACAAAGAAGAGGCCAGCCACACAGCCTCTTCTGCACCCAGATGGCTCCCTTCGCTTCGCGGCGGAGGAGAGAGTGGACATTCTGGCGTGCCATTTGGCGGCAATATTTCAACCACACCCCAGCCTGCAGCTGGAGACACGCCGCGCTCGAGGAGGAAGTGTTGTCGGCACTGTCGTCCCCACCGCACCCACTGCCACCACCGCCACTTACATCACGCCCGGCTCTGTGAAAAAGGCGATAGCAAAACTGAAGCCGAATAAAGCTCCGGGGAAGGACGGAATCACGAACGGGGCGCTTCGTCACATCCCAACGAGGACCGTAGGAGAGCTGACTAGGCTCTTCAGCGCGATTCTGCGCCTGGGACACTTCCCTCAGGAGTGGAAGGAGGGCCTGGTGATCATGCTGCCCAAGGCATAAAAGAATCCGCAATCCCCAGATGGATACAGACTCATTACGCTGCTCAGCTCGGTGGCCAAGATGTTTGAGAAGCTTCTTCTCCCGCTTCTTCAGTCGCACCACCAACCGTGACAAGAACCGTTTGGTTTCCGCAGCGGGCACTCGACCTCCCTACAAGTGGCCAGGGTGCTGTACTACGTCGCCGCAGCCGCCAACAGGAAGGAGAGTGCAGTTGCAGCCTTCCTCGACGTCGCTAGCGCCTTTGATCGGGTCTGGCATCCAGGGCTCCTGTATAAAGTACTCAATGCAGGAGTCCCTCACCACATCGCAGCAGTCATTGCAGACTTCCTCCGAGGCTGGACGTTCTCCGTCAGGGTGGAGAGTGCGATATCTAGCAGGGTGCCCCAGGGCGCCATCCTGTCCCCAGCGCTATACGTCCTATTTACAGACGACATCCCTACAGGGCAGGACATCATGCTTGGGTTATACACGGATGACATCGCCCTGCTGGCTAAGTCTATGAACATGAAGCACGCGGCAACTAAGCTCCAGCGTGCACTCGACCTGTTGCCGGGCTGGCTGACGGAGTGGAGACTCGCGCTCAACATTAAGAAGACGCTCGAAGCTGCCGCTACGTACCAAGCTGACGCTCTACAAGACGTACGTTATGCCACACCTCACGTACGCCTCTCCAGTTTGGTACGCCCTATTGAGTCCTCGTTAGAAAAACAACTTGCAGGTGGTCCAGAACCTCGCCCTCCGGCGAGTGACCCAGGCACCATACTTCGTGCGCAATGCATCGCGACATGAAGATGGAAAGCCTGGAGGATCACATCGGCCGGCTCGCGATTAACGCGTTCCGCCGCGCCGATGCCTCGGACCACCTGCACCTGCAGGACATCGCCCCGTGGCACACAAGACCGCCCGACGCCAGGAGGCGTCTTCCACGAGACCTTCTTCCCACTGATTCCGACTCCTGAGCTGCCACCTCGGTCGCTGGTCGTCTAAGCTGGGCCTACCCCGGGCAACCGGGGGTCTCACCCGGCTGGGCTGACCGCCCAGGTGGCATACAGCTCATCCTACCCCTTTGACTTTTATCCACTGCACCTGCGCCTCCACGCAGGTTTGTATCCCAACGGGTATATCCCGCCCAATGACGCACTCATTTTTATGAGCGGAGTTAGCGACGACGAAAGAGGGCCTATAAAGCCCTGAAATCATTTCCCTGCTCTTGAGCAGGATGGGAGCAGATCACCCGATCCGATCAGGGATGGATCGCTTGCCCGCCGTAGACAACAGACGTGTCTTCGGCTCGAGTCGCAAACCAGTTTTCTAAAAATTCAATAAAATTTAATTAATAACTTTCTATTAAGTTTTGCAAGCGCCCGGGTGCGCTCGTGCTGCGTTCCGCGTCGCCCCGCGCGTCTCGCCCCTTAACTGTCCGGACTTGGCCGAGTCCGTTCCGACGTACGTCGAGCTGTGTTGGCTAAGCCCGATGACTGCCGAGTGCGGGCACCGCTTGTGATTTAGTGCTCCACCATGAGCGGCCGCAGCAGTGTGCGGCGTGACCGATCTAGGTCGCGCTCGCGCCCACGCGAGCCTCCACCAGGAGCAGCAGCTGGGGGGACGGGGGTGACCAACACACCGGATCAGATCCCCGGCATTTACTCGGTTACCGAGCTACTCTACATGCCGGGGATCAAAATTGAGGCTTGGCGCAGTAAAAGAAGCTCAGCTCAGTGACACCGCTGCCAAGCGTTTCGGCACTCGAGCCATGAGTGTCATCAGTGGCTGGCGTGCGTGAGGTGCAGGGAAGAGCACCTCGCGCGCGAGTGGCAGCGGCCGTTGGAAGTACCAGCGAACTGTGCGAACTGCGGCGGCGCGCATCCAGCCATTTACACCGCCTGTCCGCAGTTCAAAATAGAACTAAGAAACAAGCGCGCTGGCACAGTCGCGCTGTGACGATGAGCACCGTAGGCGCCGACGCTGGCGCCGCTACACTGATGGCCGCCGCAAACCCACCAACTGAGAGGGGAAGCAAAGTCCCAAATAAGAAGGGGAAAAAAAGAAGAAGGCGGCTCAGGTCGCCCACGCTGCTACGTCCACTGCTCTACCAGCCTAAACTGAGTCCGTGTCGGTCAGGATTCCTCCTCCAGCACATGCCAACATCGACATGGCCATTGACACCTTGAAAGAGGTCCTCCTCGCGATCAAGAATGGCCCGGTGCAGTGTGACTTAGACGGCATCAGAAACCTACTTCTCAATGTCTAATTCACTGAAGGTCATCTATTGGAATGCCGCAGGCCTCAGAAGGAAGATCCAGTTTTTTCGGGTGCTCCTGCAAGACGAGAGAGTGGACGTGGAAGCCCGGGAAGAATCCACGCCTCCCGGAGAGCTACAGACCGATCACCCTTTGGAGTTCGACGTCCAAACTGTTTGAGAAATTGCTGCTGCCACTACTAAAAGCGCACCTTCATCCGCGCGCCGAACAGATTGGGTTTCGCGAAGAGCATTCCACAACTCTACAAATCGCAAGAGTGATTCACCACGCGGCGGCCGCGATTAACAAAACGGAAGTTGCAGCAGCGGTCTTCCTGGACGTCTCGAAGGCCTTCGACCGCGTATGGTACCCAGGATCTTCTTCAAGATGATCTTATTCAAGATGATGCAAGCTGGAGTCCCTCACCACCTGGTACGGGTGCTGGCCGAGTTTCTCCACGGCTGGCACTTCCGTGTGAGGGTCGATGACGCCATGTCCCAACAAAATCCCATCGCCGCAGGAGTTCCCCAGGGCAGCTCACTGTCTCCGCTGCTTACACGACATACACTAACGACATCCCAGTGGGCCATGACGCAGTACTGGCCCTGTACGCTGATGACATTGCGTTCTTAAGCAGCACAACACAAACAAAAGACTAAAGAAAACTTTCCTTCTTCCTAATGTGTGACATATTATATAAAACACGCACGTACATGTGCAACAAACATATATATTTTGAGGACAAACAATGCATAAACAAACAAACGTATAAAATATGAACTTTTACTGAACTGCGCTTTTTTAAGTATTATCGAGACAACCTAGTAACAGCAGCACTCCGTTTATACATTTGTTTTTGCGTCTGAGAATCGACGCCATTGCATCCCATTGCATATTTAGTTAACAAGTAAAATTCCTAATAAATTAAACGCGGAGTTGAACACCACAAATACAACACTGGTATATACATAGACTTATATTGATAATAAACTGGATACAGAAATAAAAATATTTTATAGTTAATTATTCCACAAAATATCGAAGGAACATTATTTATTTATTTTTCTTAAATCTTAAATTCATTAATTTGACAAATAAAACACACACTATTTCTTATTTTAAATAAATTAAATCCGTTTAACATATAAATATCAAAAACAAGAATTTTTAGAAATTATTCCTTTTTAAAAAGACCTTTTTATATTAAACCAAAATAAAAAATTGTTAAACACAAAAAAATAAACACAAAAAAAATGTACACAACATACAACAAACTTCAACTTTTCTTAAAAATAAAATATAAATAAATAATTCACAAAACACTTTCCAGTTTCCAACAACATAGAAAAATGGAGTATTCAAGTGCGGTACTCAACACCGTTTAACATTTAAATAGTTAATGCCACAAGTGAAGATCAAACCCACATTTAATAATAATATAACGTAATGATCAACGTACTAACATTGTTACTATATCCATGTTACATGTTAACTTGTTCAACATGTTGGCGGCTCCTCAAATACAACACCGCGCTGCATCTGTAATAGATTACATTATTTTATTGGATAAGTAAAAATCTGCGTAAGTAAAAATGTTCAATTTTAATAATAAATAAATCAATTGAATAATAATATTAATATTGATCCCAACTTTTTGCCGAATTTTTAGCATTGCGTGATAAATGGCGGAACTCGACTTCGCACTTTGCCTTGTAACCAGAGCGAAGAAATGAAAACATTAAATATTTATTTTGACAATGTCAAATATTCCATTCTCTCTAGTGGGGATTGAACCCACAACCTGTCCTGGATGTGAGCATCCACCATGAGTCCTCGAGTAATAATTAATTCATACTAAATTTAAAAATGTATAAAAATTTTGAACGAAACAGGATTTGAACCCGCGCCTCTTGAAAACCGTCCAAGCGCTCTGACCAACTAAGCCATACGTTCTTATTAAGCTACGCCGATATTCTCATACGCTTGTTACAACTTATATATGTTGTTAGCATCTCTGTAGGGAGAATTTACAAACTTCCGCTACACAAAGACAATTCGATAAAATTATCGTTTGGCAAAAGAAAATGCTATTTATTAAATATGTTTTACTATTTTTAAAGTGTTTTTCCATACTTAGAAAAGAAAAATACTAAATTTGCGCTTGGACAGTTTCTAAGAAGCGGTTCAAATCCTGCTTAGTTCAAAATTTTTATACGTCTTTAAATTTACTATTTATCTTTCCTAAGTGTGATATAACACTTTAAAAATAGTAAAAATAATTAATTTACTGTATTTTATTACTTTTACCGCACACTTTATATAAATTTTTAAATTTCTATTTTTATAGGTAATGGTGCAGAAGCACAAGCGTGTGGCTGTAAGCGCGACGGATTGTGGGTTCGATCCCCACTCGAGGAAATGAAATATTTAATATTTTCAATTTTTAAATATTTAATGTTCTCATTTCTTTGCTCTGGTAAGAACGCAAAACGCGGAATGTGTGTTCCATCACTTAACACGCAATGCTTCTAATTCGGCGGTAAGTGAAGAACGGAAGTGGAACGGAGAGCCTTGACACTAGGTTTCCAGGATCCCTCTGCCTACCCTGCATCACGCTGTAACCCGCACATGGCAGGGTAGGCAGAGGGAATTTGGGAACCTAGTTAGGACACTCCGTTTCCCACTTTCTGTCGAGTTTGAGTGACGGGACTAACGGTCACACTTTACCTCGTTACCTGAGCGACAAAATGAAATATTAAATATTATATTTCCTTGAGTGGGAATCGAACCCACTACCTGTTGCGTTTATTAAGTTATTTATATGTCAAAATGCATGTATTTTTTCCACTAAATTAATTGAATGTTATTGTTACAGTTTACAATTGCCATGTAAACCATTAAATTACTTACTTCAAGTAATTGCTCCAACATTGTTGCACTTTCTAGACCGACCACAAAGCACGTGGCTATAGGTACACTTCGAAATTACAACTGGAATTGAAAAGTGACAAATGTTAAAAAATAGTATAGCGGTATATTTAAAAAAATAATATGACGTTAATAGCTTTCAATATTAGAAATTAAAATAATTTTAACAATATATAGTTTGAATAGGTCATCCGCCGGCCGCCACTAAAATACCCAACTACCCACTATTTATAGATATTTTATATATTATATATTTTATACATTGAAATCCAGACTTCATTTAATTAGTTTCGTCCACATTTTCTATCCTCTATTCACTGTTTATCTTAAAGATCCTATTTTTAAAAAACTACGGCAAAAAATAAACACCTTTGTCATCTTTGCCGCGTGATTCCGGCTTAGAATAGGATCACCCTGGTACTGATGGTGTCGTAAGAGGCGACTAAAGTACGAGTGGT
>JAYDZJ010293047.1:0-18135 GCA_034509065.1 Eueides lybia
ATATATCTATCTTTTATGTGTAAGTCACTATGGCCAAAATAGTGAACGCGGACGAAGTCGCGGGTAACAGCTAGTATGTGTATATGAAGCAAGTTAGATCAGACTGTGATGTATGTAACATACATCCGGTTCCGGCCACACCAAGTTCAATTTATCGAGTAACCCTTTAAAACTTTTCAAATAAAACTTTTCTATGCTCGAAATTTAAGTATTCTCGTAACATCAGTTTTATTAAAATATTATTATGATTTTATATAGTAACCCTGTATGTACATGTAGTTCAATATTTTAAGTAATTCAAATAAATGAGAACGAAATTAAGATGAGAGAGATTCGATTATGCGCTTCGATTAATTAATCATGTATTCTCTTAACAACGTGTCCTTTTTGTTATATTAGTATTCATCACACATAGATCCCTTTATTACACTCAATTAGACCTTTTAGCTGGGATTAGTGTTTCTAGACTACTTACATTATATACTAACCCTAGATTAAACATATTAATCAACGTTAGTTAGTATTTTCACGTAATTTAATAATTATTACATTTTTTCTTGATATTATAGGTTTATACTTAAAGAACTATTTTTGATACAATGAAGACAATTGTCTTCATTGTATCAATACAGCAAAAAATCTAATGACAAAACCTTGTGTCAAGACACTATATTCCGTTCTTCACTTTCCACATAATTTGAAACTTTACGTGCTGAGTGGCGGTACTCAACGCCCCGTTTTGCCTTATTATCAGAGTTAAAAAATGAAAAATTTAATATTTCATTTGAGCATATTCAATTTTATTTCTTCAAGTCGCGATCTAACCTAGAAGCTGTCGCTTTTGTAGTCACACGCGTCTGCTTCTGCTTCTGCGTCACGACAGGTCTTAGGCCGTATTGAGGCTGTTAAGGCCGTAGAATATCAGGTTCAAAACTTTATACTAAAAAGGTCATAATGAATACTGTAAAAATGCAAAAACAGTAATATGAGTATTAATAATTGTTTTGTAAAGAAAATAATTTAATAATTATATTATGTTCAGTAAATAAATAAGTGTATTCTTTTAACTAATTACGTGTATGTTTTATACGCGCGGCGCTCGGGTGGAGCGCGAGAAACAAGTGGTTGAACGAGTCTTAACACTAGGTCATCTCTGTTTCTGTTCATCTCTGGAAAAGCGTGAAGCTACTCCATATTGACTTGATATTCGTTATAGCACTCTTGATGACCACTTTTCGCTAAATTTCGGAGTCATTGCGTGTTCAGTGGTTGGTCTCAACTGCATGATACGAGACGTGCGTTACGAGAGTGAGAATATAAAAATAATAAAATATTTTATCTCCTCAAGTGGGGATTAAATCCAGAGTCTATAATTAGATATGGAAAAGAATCTCGTATATTAATTATACATTTTACACAATACTCCGAACTCCTCATGCTGTAACGCAATAGTCACCCACAAGGTGTAAATGGTAAACAATTTCAAGTGGAAGTTAAATTATAACGATAAACCAAGCTCAACTCCAATATGCTAATAATGCAATTAGACCCGTAACGGTACATCCGTTATGGGTCTAATTGGATTATTTGCTACCACTAGAGGTAGTCCGCCCGATGTAGATATATTGGACGTGCGCTCCGCCTTTACGTAGCTCTTAGATCTGCATTAAAATCTGGTCTCGTTGATATAAGTAACTTAGCTAAGGTTTAAAGTAATCATTGCGTAAATTAATTAAGATATTGAAGTAAATGTGCTTAAGGCGTGCGACTGTAAACGCGATATGTTGAGAGTACGAGACCCACTCGAGGTAAAGATATATTTTATTAATCTTTCGCTCTAGTTACGAAGAAGCAAAGCGAGGCAAAGCGTGCTTTTTATTAAGCCAATATAGCGAAGAAAGACTCGGTTACTATTTATATGACGGTTGTAGGTCCACATGGAAAAACGAATTATTGTACTGACAGATTAAAAGTGACGTGGAACTCGACTACATAAATAAATTGTATTATAATTGGCAAAAGAGGCGATTTAACGCGGGTTTTTTTCTATTTACTAAATAAAACCATTGAAAAACTTTAGTCTTTTAGACAATACGAGTATATCGATATTTTTTAAATCGGCGGTTATTGTGAACAAAAAGGTTTATAGCTTAGGCTATTATTTCTTGGTAGCTCCAGACTTGTACGGAATTTTATTTTATTTACACATAAAAAAACGTTTTATTTAAGTAATTACTAGAAGAAATTGTTATCACGCGGTGAGTAAACGAAAATAATCCTTTCTCTTGAGTGGTAATACGGACATTTTCACTAATTTAAATTTTATTAATACACACATACCTGCGAACTACACGAAAGTATATCCGTAATGTTCTTATTTAAAGTCCGTCCGGCGAACTATTCGAATTGAAACTTATTGCAACTAAGAAAGTAGTAGAGTTAGTAACACTTTTAGTTCTTGAAATATCTTTTTTCAGAGGTAATATTGAAAAAGTTACAAATTTTCACAAGTCTGGCTTCAACTTCACCTGGACTTTAAAAAACCAAGTTAAGATTTAAATAAAATTAATAAATGAATATTGTTTTTAATCAGCAATAACGGAAGTATTAAAATATATATGTATTATGTCAACAAGTACGGGAAGAGACTACGAGTGATTTTTCACCATGACCAGACATATTACCGATTCAGTGGTAGAGCCTGTAACTCCAGGAATTATTTTTAGGGTTACAAATATTTCTTTAATAATTCCTTTAAACTAGAGTTAAAAAGTATCCATCGTTTAAGAATATTCTTATACAAGACACATTGGCCCGCGAAAATCAAACAAAAAGTATTATTAAGTCAAACAAATAAGGTTTTAGATAACATTTTTACTGCTGACGGTGAATCACCTAAAACATACTATGAAGTACGAGTACACATATAAGACAAAGTCCAAAACTTACTCAACACTGAATATGTCCAAACTCAAACAGAAAGTGTTGTATCCTACGAGTGTAATACGAGAGTGTTTTAATAAAGACATAGATCATCACTTTTATTTAAATAGTGATCATAATAGAAGCATCACTAACCTTTTTCTCATGAAACAAGATTATTCGTTATATTTCAGTTCTCCAGATCCCGACTGATACTCACGGTTCATATATGCACTATAGAGGTGATTGTGGGCTAGTTGTTGCCTACATACAAGTGCATGACAATAATATTCCCTAGAGCATCGAATCTATTTTGTGTTATACGTGGTATGTTTTTAGTTTTTATACATCTACCTAAAATCTAAAAAAATATCTTTTTAGAATTTCGAAATGCATATACTTTTCAACATACCCAAACGTGGCGTTGAGTTCCGCCACTCAATACGTAGTTCTTTTGTAAATATTAGTTGATGCATAGAGAGTCTTTACATGAACTCTGTTTTATTGTGTAGAATTTAAATACAAAGTAGTAAAATCAAAAACATGTATCTAGTTACTATCAACGCTTTGTCTTAGTTGAAGGACACTATTAATTCAGTACCAGCACTCTCTTTTGTTAAAATCAAAAGTAAGCAGCGTAATATCTAGTTCAGAAAATTCTACTATAATATTCCATTTACAAATTCCGGCTTCCTGCACGTAATGTTTCTAGCATCGATGAAATGGGAGATTAGAGCATCTTGATGCTAGGTTATTACCGTTTACTCTGAATATTCGATTTGTATTCTATTCCTCGACCACCAATTTTAGTAAAACATTACAATTGCTATTTTTACATACACATAAAAAACAAACCTAGTTTACGACTATAACATTAGTATCAAATCTCCAGTCTGTACAGTATAGGGTAATTTACATAAGTTAGGATCCGGGGCGTCTACAAATAAAAACGCTTGCCCCGCATTTATCATCGGAACGACCCTTGTAAACATCTTCCTTTATAGAATTCATCTTAGTTCTATTAAGTATTCGTAAGTAATGCTCTAATCAAGCTTGCTTATTATGTATAACTTTTAAATACATAAGATTTTGCTTCAATAATGACTTAAGTTGAAAGCCGAGCGGAAAGTGGAGTCTCGACACTGCATTTCTGCCTTTGCCATGGTCTATGTAGTTTTATTTAACACGCAATGAAAATGTCTTTAAATAGGAAACGCAGTGTCTTAACACTAACACTTATGATGTGACTCTTTGTTCTTAGATTATTTAGTTCTAGTAAACCTTTTTGAATATTTTTTCTTTATATTTTTTTTTAGTTCAGAGCAACACAATTACGCAGACGCTACTCATAAAGTAGTTAGTATTTCGCAATACTTCGAGAAAATGAAACAAGACAACTAAGTTACACTGCAAAATATTATATTTCCTGTCCTAACAATATTGCCTTTTGAAAACGAAAAAGTTATTATTGTAGGATATTTTTTCTTAGATTTACAACGGGCTTTATTTTTCAGTAGAAATTAGTTTTGTATTAAAGGCAGGGTATCTTTCTGTAAAAAGGTTGGTTGTGAAATGAATTATTATAGACAACACGCATTAAATCATAGTTTTCTAACTCTGGGTTAATGTGGCGACGGTGCTCAACTAAACGATGGCTTTCTAGAGTGGCAATTTTAAAACTATTTAAATATACCTATTTTCTACAGTAAGAATGTTCATAGCCAGCTTAATCAAAAGCTATATTCTTAAAAATTTGAGCTCTATTTCACGAACCAGAATAGGTAGGAGGTTCCTAGAGATAATACACTCTGTTTCCTACATTTAACCGCATGTTGAAGATGTTGTGTCTCAAAACCGCGCTTTGTCTTGTTACGAGAGCCGGGAAATGAAAATAATTCACTCTCAATCGTAAACACCACCATCTATTACTCTACCTACTCTGCTGTACGCAACATTAAGAGTGATGAGACTACATAATAAGGGTAATAATAATTTAGAAATACGTGAGTTCCACCCAGAAATATTTTTAAAAAATATTTTAAATCTTCCCATTAAAAGTTAGTAAATGATATAATATTTTAAAATTGTAATTTTGTGACGGTAGCATTATTGGAGCGCGGTCTTGTGGCCGCAAAGCCACTCGTCGAAGAAACTAAATAGTGACCTGACTTTGTGGCTTTTATGCATTAATTGGAAAAAATCATTTCCGTGTGAATCAAGCACCGCTGTTAAAATTTATAATTATTAAATAGTAAATTATTACGCAATATCAAATAATAATATTAGACCGCACTAATTACCCGATCGATACACTCTCGTTACAATTCCATCTCCACTAACAAATTATTAATGAATTTCAATTACACTAAAACAGTTCGTAAATCGCTCGACATTGATCAGGGATGGATTTCGATTGAAAAATAACCAGAATATAAATATTTCTATACATAAAAATATTTCATTTTTAGACTTTCATTGTGGCTATGATATACATATAATGTAACACTTTTCAGGGTAGCTCATTTTCATAGCAAAATGTTAAAATATCTCTTATAAATATCTTTATTTATCTTCTGTATTGAAAAAGTACCTAAAGGAAACATGAGTAGTAAAAGTATTCTCAATCTAATTAGCCACTTTATAAAGCGAATTCATAACTTTACTACAAATTAGCTATAATATCTGTATGAATACGATCCTGTCGTAACTACATGTTCTACTTGTTTTAGCAACTCATTCATTTGTTTGGACATGTTCGGAGGGAAACAAAATGCTGCGGTATTTAACTACTCATTTATAAGTGGTCGCATTGTGAGTTTTACCCATCATTAAAAAAAACTTATATTAGTTTTGCATACTTAGCAAAACAATTCAAATTTATATATTCAATAAATGCTCATCAGCTCAACATAATGTCAAAACCAAGTAAATGAGAAAACGAAACGTCAAATTCAGAACAGACTTCTTTTATGTAGGTATTTTTATACATTTACGTCAATCTAAGTACAAAATTACTGTAAAAATTCTTTTTACAGTAATTGTGTACTTAATGATTGCTGGAAACAGCTTTTCAGCAGTTCTCGTATAACACTGTAAATCTATATTTTTGAAAATTTATATAATTTATATGTTTTCGTATAAGACACTCCGTTTTCCAGCGTCTAAAATTGTAGATACTGTATTTAATCTATTGTATGTAATATATTTTAGATTTATGAATCAGCTTTTTTTAAATAGATTTAGATACTTAACAAAAAATTAAAAAAACATTTTTTTTTATTTAAAGACGAATACCAATCTAAAAAAATAAAATATATCATTTTATTTCAAAACCATTTAAATTTGTATTCCTCACTGAAAATAGAAATTTAAACGGGTTTTACGAGGCGCGGGTTCGAGTCAAAATGTTCATACACTTTCAAATTTAATTTTAGCTTATTTCTTGAAAACAATTACTTTATACAATTTTTCATTGTCTTATTTAAATTATTTAAAGTAACTTAAGTTTAATTCTGTTTTCATTTACCTTTTTTTATTTGAATCGTTTATGTGCAGAGTAAAATGATTTATATCAATAAATTAGTTTTATTATTTATATCAATAAAAAGCCTTTCATAATGAAGTTTCAAATTAATTCCCTAACCATGCTTAGATGAAGTTGTATTGTAGCTTTTACAGTACAGATATGATAATCTATTTGTTGTTATTAATACAGTAATTAATTTAGTGTGATTTGAAGTTGCTCTTACTTAAATAATTAGTCTAACTAGACTACCAAACTAAGTTTTATTTATTCATGGTAAATATATTCGTAAATGGCAACCTTATAACTAAAACTAGAATAGATAGAGCGCGGTATTTACTTTCACCGCTTAAGTAGCAATGTCCCGTAAATTATATACACTTTATAGAACATATGTGTCACATGGTGTCCTATACGAGGTGCGTTTAAATAAAAAAAATGTGTTTTATTTAAATCATTATTCATCTGACGGCTGCTATTTGTAGCAAATTGAGAACCTTTCAACTGCAGCTTTGTAGAATATAAGAAATACTCATGTAATTAAACTGCAGAAAATTGTTTAGTGCTAGTGTGCTTCAAATTGCAAAACGGTCTACTTTCAAGTTGGAGATACGACGCCTATTACAAGAATATGTATTATATTTACTAGATAGAAACTTTGCTTCGGACGAGTTTAAATATTTCACATTGTATTCGACTATTATTTTCATTTTTAAAAATGTCAGTTAAACTGCTTTATTCCATACAAAGGAGACAGAAATAAGCTATATCATAATATGTTTATGTATCGTTTTTCTTGCTAATTGCTCTTAGACATTGCTCGTTTGATGAAACTCAATCAATTCATCTTACGAGAGCAAAAATTAAAATAATTGACTCCGCCAGGTTAGTTAGGCTCTATACAGCTGTACACTATTATGTTCTTAGACTTTTCTGTGGTTTCAAATTTAGGTTTTTTAAACATAAATACTTTTTTGTTCGCTTAAAAATGTTGACTACAATTATATATTTGACTGAATAATATGAAAACTAGTCTAAAGACAAAATAGTTCACAAATTAAATTTTATTGAATATATTAAATAGTCTTATTTTAATTATGCAAATCTGTTTCGGCGCGTTCTTATTCCTTTACAAAATTCATAAGTTATCATATTCCGTAATCTTTTTATAAGCATAAGCATGTTTTTGTAGGATAATTCGCGGGGGTCGCGATTGTCTTTTGATGATTATAATTTTTTTTTATGGATAAGACACGGCAAACAAGGGTAGAGTAACTAATTATAGACATTCGACGTGGTCTACTGAGAATTGATAATATAATATGACTTATTATAATAAATCAAATATACTTTGTATTTTTTAATTGTTCCTTGTTTGAATTGTTTAAAGGCATTTTTATTAAAAAAACAATACAGTAAATAGAGTTTTGACATTTGACAAGCCTCACGAAGCAGCGGTAGAAATTCAATTTCAAAATTTCTCAAGTTGAACATTTACATATACCTAATAAAAACGATGATTCTTTTAAAATTCATCAACACAAAATTATATTTCAGAAATCAAATCAAATCAAAATATTCCTTATTCAATTCGGCCATTACAAGTACTATTGAATCATCAAGTGTTACATAGAAATGTGTGTAGTGTCAGTCCTACAGGAAGCTACCACCGGCTCGAAAGGTGGGTCTGCTGAAAAGAGCCGGCAAGAAACTAAATAGTTGATCTATTCAAAATATCAATTAAAGAAAATAAATAACATAATTAGCTTCCTGAGTGAGTACCAACAGCATTTAATGCCACGCATTCTTATATTCTTGAATTGAAAGTGGCTAAAAGTTTTAATGTTGGGAAATAAATATATTTCTAAATTAATTTAAAAAATATAAGTAAAAAAATACCTTTATTTTTCCTAGGATAGAAATAATATAACAGTATAGAAAACAAAAGAAAAGATATAGTATGTCGTTATTTCTTGTATGCTCACAAGAAATACTAATATATAAATATATAATATCCAAATCGACGTTATACAGACTATAAAAAAAGCTCCTATTGTTTACGTATCATAGACGTCGCGCGTCGGTCATCGCAACGTTTTTTATAAACGAGGCATTTTCCGCCTCGTACGTCACTTTGACGTAACTTATACGCTTTTTGTATAACACCGCGGTCATTAGAATTTACAGTCGAATGCTGGTATTCTGCTCCGCGACAAGCCTCATATGATTTTATGATTCTTCCGATTATTAGAAATAAATAGAGGGGACATAGATGGGTGTATGACTTTAATAAAGTAGTCAAGACAATAGAGGTATGGAGACACCGTAGCACTGTAGCACGTTGGTATTTACAATATTATTTACATTAGAGATAATTGAAGTATTCTCAATTTATATTTAACTTTTTTAATATCATTTAGCCATACCACAATAAAAAAAGTAATTTCTTGTATAAAAAAGCAGTACGATTTGAATTTTTGTCTCTTTAAAACTATTCAATTTTGTGAACATATTAGTGGATTTTTGAAAGTCGCACGTTCGAATTCCGATAAATATTATTATGTACAAATTTAAAAAAAAAAAAGTATTCTTGCTTATTTTTCACCGTTAGGTAACATAAGTATCTCTTTCTATGCCTAACCTAAATCATATGAAAAGCGTTCAAGATAAATAAAATACATATTCCTAACTCGGTCACGACCTCTTTGTCCCCTAAAAAACCAACGGGAACCTTAATTTCATCGCAACACAATGATGTAAGTTAAAGTTTAATTTACTTCTTTGAAATCGCAATAAACGCTTAAAACTAACTAACTTCTACACTACACACTCGTTCAATTTTGTTGCTGTTAATTGCTGTTTGTTTTAGGATTATAGTTTTTTTTTATTTAATAGAATTTTCTTATACAATGTATAAAAAAATTAAGACAGACTTGCGGCAATCACTGCTGCATATACACATCGGTGTTGAGTTCCGAGACTCAATAAGCAAGGTTTTGAACACAGTATTCACAGTGTTCCGACATTAGGTGTCCTCTGTCTAACCTGCTGTATGCGATAATTTTTTTTCTGATACCAAGCAATACTGAAAAAAATAAATGATATTAATAATGTTTTACTCATGGAACTTAATATTTTACTTCATTTTTATTATTAATGTAAAACTTTAATCACGAATACATACTAAAATATCTTTATTAAATGTAGTTTAAATCTGAAAAATCTCTCTGAAATCATCGCTTTTTAAGTGATATACATTCCAGTGGCACTCGTTCCTTTTTAAATCGATACGATTGGCTAATGTATGTAAAGTGGGACAATATTTTTAAAAGCACACTGTTTGTTAGTTTATTCCATACTAGTACCTATGATATATTCCTGTATGAGTATAGAAAGAAATTATTTTTTTATTATAAAATTAAATATCTTCTGAAACAATTACTAGTTGTAACTTTTCTGAAAATGTAATACTTTTGTTACATTAAACATGAAGAAGAACGGGCTTCATAAAAGCTTTCAAAGTATTTTATTAGTATTATAGCAGATAATTTACAGGAAGTACTTAATGTTGATTAACATGAAATGAAATTCTGAAACAATTGTGAAATGAGTAAATAATATCATAAGTTATTAAATTTTAGACATCTTTTTTTTGTCAATGGAAAATTTTATATGTGAGTAATAGAAAACTGTGTGTCTTTTGTAGTTAAATATACAGATAAATAGTTTTAATAAAAATATTATCAATAAAATGTGTTACATACATAAATAAATAATCCTCGATTTCAAATGGTATAGTAATATATGCATTTCATTAAAAGGTTGTTAAATACTCAAGCAAGATGTAAGCTCTGACTCTCTTTATAAATCCTACAGCGTATTGACTAAGACCTACACTGTTTCTAAAAATGTTCTCATTCATCATTGTTACAAATTACAGCTACACGAATATTTATATAAAATCTTAAAACACTATCTATCTAAACGCTTTTATTTTTTTAATAAATATTACTATTATAATTTGTTAATATTCTAATTTAATTTACGTCATTTACGTCTAAACAAATTTTAAATATTTTTTTACTTCTTATTTTTCTCTACTGGGTGTTCCATAAATCCTCCGCGCGGATGTCCATTGCGTCGCAAGATGAAAAGCTCAGAGCGATGCGTTCTAAATGACACTTAGAACGCGTATCAACGATTACCTCCTCTATCCAAGTTACACTCATTACTAAACTTTTTTTTTTATGGAAAAGACACGGCAAACAAGCGTGCGGGCCACCCGATGATAAGTGATCACCGCCGCCCACGGCCCCGTGCAGCACGCAGAGGAGCTACAGGAGCGTTGCCGGTCTGCTAGGTTAATGGGCACCGGGGCCCGTCATTACCCAATGCGAAAAGCAGTGGCCGATGCCACTTAACGCCGGTTTTAAATGCCGGGGGTGGTAACAATCCAGTCGAGTCTGCCCATGCGTGTTGCCATTGCTGACGACGTGACTCTACCACTCGTATTTTAGTCGCCTCTTACGACACCATCAGTACCAGGGTGATCCTATTCTAAGCCGGAATCACATGGACTCGGACGGACAAACTATAAATCGATCAAAATTTCAAAAAAAAAGAGTGTCAAAGAGTGGCATTGAGCTCCGCGACTGAGCGCACCTAGTCTTGAAAACGTTGAATACGGAGTGTTTTTACACTGACAATAAGTTTTCCTTACCTATCATGCTATAAAATTGTTACAAGCTGAAAATATAATAATAAAGTTTCAGATTGATTTCTAAATCTTTAATCAAAACTCCCTTTATATTATATAGTTAAATTGGATATTACTGGAAATGTGTCATCTTCTTGGAACATACAATAATTAGTTAGTATGTTAATGGAAGATACAATATTATACTCATATAGACAAAATTATTGTACATATACGTACAAAGATCACTGTCAGAACCACTCTCTACGAGGACGATATAGCGAATGTTGTTTACTGCAGGTTATAAGACTATATGCTGCGTGTGTGTATGTTAGTGTATTCCGAAAATCGACGCCGTGCGTTATTTTAGTACAAATGGGGAGTGAAACCGGGACCATGGTGCTTAATGCAATTTGTTCTCTCGCTGTACCACGATGGCCATCGAGCGCAGCATTCTGATTAATGAGACCACTGTAAGGAATAAATATAATATTTACTAGTAAGAAATATGTTAATGTAAATTACATATTTAAACCCTTATAAAAAGTATTTTATTATCTTGAATACATTCAAACGTAAATTATAAAAGTAAATATTTTGGTTGAAATTCAATATGAATAATTGAATGCATTGATCTCTTATTGAAGAAACCGCTTATATTTTGTAAACTGTATTTATTACACCCAGTACGTTGGTTGCAGTTTATTTATATATTTACAGCCTGTTTTAGTCAATGACACCATACTAAGCTGTACAGGTTCTTGGCAAAAGCTGAGTCGCACAGAGAGATGTTAGATCAAGATACACTGCTCTCTGCCTTTCGTCTAAATAAGTAAGTAAGGTAATTTCCTCATTCTCTAAATATTTAAGGCCTAATGGCACACCGACATTTCTTTAGGAACATATTATTTTGATAAGTTATTTAAGGAAGACGATTTTATGTATTTCTCGTTAGTTAATAAAGAATCAAAGCTTTTAAGAAAATGTTTGAAAGCTTTGTGGTATTAAATTGTACGTACATTTTGAATATTTTTATATTTACTGAACATATTTTCATTATTGTTTCAATTTGATAACTACTAGTATGAAACAAAATATTTTGCACAACCTATCGCGCGCTACAAATATATTCACTCGAAAAATTGAAATATTTAAAGAGCTATATTTCTATTCTGATATACAGCGACAAACATGAGTTGGTTGGCATTAATTTACGTTTACTGAAAACATTTCTACGACGCTACAAGTGAAGCCACAAAGCTAACTTACCTACTTGTGATTTCATTTCTATGAGTTATGAGATATATTGTAAAGAAAAATGTTGAGCATCTTTAAGAACTTGTGCAGTTTACGGTATACATATTACAAAAGAGAGCCAAAAGAAAAATGAACGCTGTAATAAGCGATTTCTTCATGATATGCAAAGTCAGAAAAAATGTAAAACGGGCAATCACGTGGCAAATAAAGTAGCTAATGAGGATATCAAGATGAGAATAAAGAAAGAAGTGCTCAACTGGTATTGGCACGTCAGGAGAATGAGTTACAAAAGAACTAAAAGTCAATATATGAATTAAAAGCCAGTAGTTAGAGAGAGAAATTCATCAATTGAACTACTAGAACATAGCAGTGGAAGGTTATTCTAAAAACACTTCTCGAGGGCCATATGTAAAGAAATTAATGACAGTAGTGGGTGGCGCTTAGTGCTCTCTTATCTAAACTAAAAAAATAATGCTGTTAACAAAATGAGTAAAACTCATGTAAATGTCAGAAACGTTTAATAATATTCATTTCTTTCAGATTGTTTACTATGTATAGCAGAGATCAGCAGGGCAGAGGTTGTAACAAGGCACTGACACATTTTTAGCAAAAAAATATTGTATTATTATTTCTAATTTAAACGTAGGTTTTGTTATTTGCTTCTTGTTTCACGATTCCGACAAGTTAAGAAACAAATGAGACTAAAACTTTGATACATTGTTGTCAACTTTAGCAGTCTAATAAGGTCATAGAACTACTAAACTTATACAAAAGGCGATGTTTAATTTAAATAAAGCTATTTTACAATGTATGGAAAGTATATTGTAAGAAAGAAAAATAAATGTTGGCATCAATAACATGCATGTTATCTTAAGTTGTCCTAAATCTTTTTAGTATGCTTACAGCAAAGACTTATTGAATTTTCTATGTAACGAAACTATTATTTTACACAAATATTTTCTGTGCTAAAATATATCTTATTGTAAAACTTAGTTCAATAAAATAGTATAAATGAAATCCGTTAAAGTGAAACTACAAAATATGTAATACACAATGAACGCACAAACACATTGTGTTTGTTCAATCTTTATTATAAAAAAATCGTGAGTCCCTGCACCGCATCTGACTATTCGACGTTATCTGGTTTTAAGTAAAAATAAAATATTGTACCCACGACTAATCACAATAAAACAAACAAACAATTAACATAATGTTATCAATATTAGATACCTCAATTGGCACGTTACTGAAGGAACAACATTACAATAAGCCGTAAGAAAATACTCTCCCTTCCAGTCTTTATTTCATATAAAAGTAAGTTTCACCTTTACTGTTTCGGCAATTTGCAGATCGAGGCTATTTATTTATTTTGGGGCTCAGGTAATTTCTGTTAATGCACAAGATTGACTTCTGATTCTGATTACCAAGGAAGTTCTTTCCAAATATCATTCTGTGTGCCATTCACAAACATAAAAAGGGACAGATTTTTACTTATTTTACCACAATAGCATATTATTTTTAATTGCCTTCCTGCGTACGGTTTTAGTGAATTTTGCTGACGCCACTGAACACGCAGTGCCTCAAATTCGGCGGAAAGTGGGGAACGAAAGTGGAACGGAGTGCCTTAACGCTAGGTTCCCAAGTTCCCTCTGCCTACCCTGCCATGTGCGGGATACAGCGTGAAGATGTGTAAGTGAGTGAGTGCTTCAAGTAATGTTATATTCAATTTAAGCTACTCAAGGGATTTTTTTTTATTTTAGTAAGAAGACAATGGATAGTGTCGAGATTATTATTGTTGTTTTTGCAGTTGACTTGAAAAGAAAAATAGCATGCATTTAATGCCCATGTGGGGTGTTTCTAAGAAAATATTTTTATTAAAACATACTCAAATTTTATAGGCATATTTACATTTGATTTGTTTATAAAGTTATTATAGTAAATAGATACAATTTAATACAAATTTTACGGCTCTTATCCCAACAAAGGTTGCAATAAAGTTCCCTTTTCACAGTTCTTTGAAAATATTAAATATTTTATTATGCATACTTGTTATGGTAATCTTGATACAACTAGTATTAATTGTTTACGTGTGTTTATTAAAAATATATTGTTTAGCTCTTTTTTACATATTTAGATTTTGATTTGATATAATTACATAAAAACGTCTTCTAATACAATTTTTACGGCCCTTTTTCCAACAAAAGATGCAATTAAGGGCCCTTTTCACAGTCCTTAACTTTGTCTTAAAAAGTTCTTTGATCACCCCAACTTGCCCTTTTCCGCGTGAACTAACAAATGTTAAATGAACTGTTATCATTGGCATTTTGATTAAGAAATAAGTTTTAAAGAAATAAGTTTTTTTATAATTACACTGTAACCCGCATACAGTAAGGTAGGCAAAGTAAGTGTTAAGGCATTATTTTTTTTAATTTCCCTCCAGTTTATGAGATACTGCATGTTGACTGATGGAACTAAACGTCGCGCTTATGATGGAAAGAGGTCGCATAGCTAGCCTACCACTACGACCTTATCGAATCGATGTTTTACTGAAGTAAATATAAATCGACATCGAATTGCCATTAATAGGTGTAAGGCGCCGAATTTCTGTAATAATATACTGCTTACTGCAATATTCACACCGCAGTACGTCGCTTAGCATTGCGGGCAACATTACTTACAATGCACGCTTGTTATGGTAATTTTGTAGCATTCTAAACATGTTTCCACATATTTGCACAATTTTATTTTTAGTTTTCATATAAAATTATCTTTAAGCTTTTTAGTTCTTATTTTAATATTGATTTATAATTTTAAGCTAAATAGACTGAAAGAAGACACGACAAATTAAGGTTAAAAATATTAAAAAATATAATGTATCGGAAAATAGTTCCAATAACGTAAATATAAATGTTTCTTAAAATAAAGTTAGAAAGCAACGATAAAAATATAACGCCTGTTCAAAATACAATTTCATTAAACACCGTTTCATCAAACAATAAATTAAGATAATGCAATTAATACTTTATTATAAAAACAAATTTAACATATTTAAATGACAATAATAAAATCATAATAAAAATCATATAAATTTCATTAATTAGTCTGTACGTATAGCTGTTAACGTTCTTTATGACGGAATGGAACGCTTTAGTTCTTGAAACTTAATAGACATTAAAGCTACTCCTTACTAATGCTCTGTGTCGACTTTTTACAAGCGTCTGAGAATTTTTATATGTTTAATATTGTGAGGTGTATATATATGTTGGAGTAGTTGGCAGCAGTTGGTATGTCTAATTGTGTACTGAAATGATAAATGAACTTTACTTTTAGGATCTCTTTATAGAATTACTTCTTATATCTTTCAATTTGTCTTTATGTTTGTAGTATAACAAAATATGCATGCACACTTGATATTGTCAATATTCATGTTTCATCAAAGTAGTTACAAGAAAGGTAAATAATAAATTGTCCTATATGGGGGATGCAATTCTACTGTCACAAGTAGTGGCTGAGCTACAACAGCGTCATTACTAGCCGAGATCAGTTGTTGCGCAAGGGTACAAGGATGTGACTGTAAATGTGGCAGGTTGTGGTTTCGATCTCCACAAGAAAATGAGATTTAATATTTTCGGTTTTTTCGCTCTGGTAACAAAGTAAGCATGGCGATCTTTCACATGACATACATCAGAGAGTCGCTTGGTTCCCAAATTAGCATATTAATTAGCATAAAGCCGAAAAAAAACCAACCAACAAGTACTTATTATATTATAACTACATAAACATTATTTAATTTTTTCTCAGTTATAAACTTGGTACTGTCGATTTTCTAATATTAGTAATATTATCTAGTAAATTTGATTACGTTGAGACGGATTCTCTTAATTAGTATAATTTAAGTTCCAAACACGTTAAGGAACAATAATTGCTGTGTATTTAAATACAAATTAATATCATACGATTACATTAAATGAACTTTATCTATATCTTGATAGCTTGTGTATAGTGGTTGGTGGTTTTAGGTTTCAATCTCACCAATGTAAGGTATCAATATTTAGTAGATATTCATATGATATCATCATAGATACTAAGGAAAATTATATTTATGTAATTTGTGGAGACAATTATCATTATTAGTTCTTTAAAACGTATAAAAAATTTAATTATTATATTTAGTAAATAATCTAAAAGAAAGGCTTACGAGGCGGCTTAATAAATAACACCTGGTCTTCTATTTCTATAACATAACGCCTCTTACGCCTCATAAATTGTCAAGTTGATTTATTTTTGTTTCGAAACCTTGATGAGAGAAGCGAATTTATATACATTTGCTATTTATTTATTTAGTTTTTATGTAATCAAATCATTTTAAATTATTCAGTAAAAGTGGCCGCTCCAAGCGCTTAGTTACTCAAAATCCAGCACCATCTAATTATAAGGGTTTTTTAGTTATTATATAAGAGAAACAATGAGTTTATCGTTTTATCTTTACCTTATATACAATCTTCTACTTACAGCCAATCTGTACTATTATTCATTATGAAATTTTATCATTCTAGGTCAACAGTAGTATAGTGAAAAATATAACATAAATAAGCGATATATACACTCTATATTTAAAAGCTCCTCATGTAACTTTCCACAAAAACCTCTCCTAATAACAAAAACATTTAAAACTACAATATATTTTATAAGGAATATTTCTTACAACGAGCCACATTGTTTGTCACATAAATATAATTAAGGCTTACAAATATTTAGCTGAATAAAATCCGTCCCATACAATTTTTGGGCTTTGCTCATTAAAAGTGACATTTAATTAATTTTGACAAGGATTGCTGTGCTGCCTTACAAAGCTGTAGTTATATTTTTAAAAGCAAAATTTTATAACTCTGCTATGTACCTAGAGCCGATAACTCTGAGTGTTGAGTGGCGCACAAACATCGCAACGCGTAAATCATATGAAATATTTTTTAAAGAAAATATGAAAAAAAATAAAGAAAATATGAAATATTTTTTAAAGAAAAACATTTCAAATATTTTTTTTTAGGAAAATGTGTCATATATTATGCTGTTACAAAGTCTTAACAAGATTAAAGGCAGCGGTGAGTAATGCAAGGCTTTGTGGCCGCAGAGCCCCGTCTAATAATGCTAACGGTACAAGATTGTTGTTTTAAAGTATTATTGCATCTACTTTCTCTTAATTGGAAGACTAAAAATAAACTTTTAATAAATTGTTCGGGCTTATTGACATTTCAAGTATCCGCTGTATACCCTGCCATATATGGGATACAGAGAGAAGCTAAAAATGTGTTTATTCTGACTATAAATTTAATCGAAAAGAGAAAATGGGTATATTTTATTTAAACAATTTTAATATTCCCATTTAAACGAAACAAACGTTGCATTCTGATTCACTGCCACAGAAAACCCTACACCTACCCTACCCTAAGTTATATTTCCACTAAAAATGCAAACCCATTATAATTTGAAGAAGGAATATCTTCTAATATTAACTTTCTCATCTTAAAATTGCAATTTTCTTAGAACAAGAAGTGTTATTATGTTTTGTAGTGTAATTTAGGTTTTTGTTTCATTTCTTTCGAAGTGAGGCGGAGTAGTAACAAGGCTTAAAGAGTATCGTCTGAGTAATTGTGTTGCTTTGAACTAAGAAAATCGCAAAGAAATTGTATTTAAAGAGGTTTATTTGAACTAGATAATAGATCCTAACCTTATCACA
>JAYDZJ010293363.1:0-10339 GCA_034509065.1 Eueides lybia
CCGGCATTGCTGGGCGACCGGCTGCACCTGACGCTCGGCGGCCGTTACTCGCACGACAAGAAGACCGGCGAGCTCGACCAGGTCAACGGCCGGATCCCGACAGTCAACGGCGTCACTGCCGTGGTTCCGATGAACGTCACGTCGGATCGCGTCGATCCGCTGGTCAACCTGTCGCTCGACGTCGCCGACGGCGTGATGCTCTATGGCAAGTGGAGCACGGGCTACAAATCGGCCGGGGCCAATTCGCGCTCGCTCACCTATCGCGGCTTCGGCCCCGAATCGGTCTCGGAATTCGAAGGCGGCCTGAAGGCCAGCTTCCTCGACAACCATGCCCGCCTGAACCTGGCCGCCTATACCGGCACCTACAAGGACGTACAGATCGACTTCAACGCAGTCATTCCCGGTTCGAACCGCGGCACGCTGGAGACGACCAACACCGCCGGCAAGGGCAGGATCTCGGGCTTCGAGGCCGAGCTGACGGTGGCGCCGGCCAAGGGCCTCACGCTTTCGGGCAACTATACCCGCCAGCATATCCGCCTGCCCGAAGCGCCGAACCCGTTCGTCGCCGGCAATCCGCTGGTGCCGGTCTATCCGATCTTCGCGCCGAAGAATTCGGCAAGCGGCGCGATCGACTATCGCATGCCGGCGGGCGCCGCGACGATCGTCGCGCACCTCGACGGCAATTATGCGTCCGAACAGTACAGCTCGACCAGCGACCCGACGAAGAGCGATCCGTCGTTCATCGTCAACGGCCGCCTGGCGCTGACGGACATCGCGCTGAACGACGGCGCCGCGCGGCTCGAACTCTCGGTCTGGGCGCGCAACCTGTTCAACGAGCAGCATCTGTACCTGCGCAACACCAGCGCGGCGCTCGGCACCTATGGGATCTTCAACGATCCGCGCACCTACGGCCTCACCGGCACCATCCGCTTCTAAGGAGAACCCGACATGCGTTTCACCACTTCCTTCCGCGTGATCGGCCTCGCGGTCCTCGCTGCGGCCGCGGTGCCGCTCGCGGCCCATAGCCTCCAGCAGCAGGCCCCGGCGGCGCAGGGCGAGAATGCGCGGCTGCTCCCGCTCCAGGGCGGGCAGAATTTCCGCGATCTCGGCGGCTATCGCACCCATAGCGGCCGCACGGTGCGCTGGGGCGTGCTCTATCGCTCGGGATCGATGCACTTTCTGACGCCGGCCGATTTCGACTATCTTGCCACGCGCGGCATTCGCACCGTCTGCGACTTCCGCAGCACCAGCGAGCGCGGCACCGAGCCGGTGGCATGGCCGGCGGGCAAGGCCCCGCGCGTGCTCGCCGACGATTATGTGATGGACACGGGCGCGCTCGCGCCCCGGCCGGATCGCGCGCCGAGCGCAGCCGAGGCGAAGGCGACGATGACCGCCCTGTATCCGCAGCTGCTGAAGCAGTTCAACGGCCAGTATCGCCGCATGTTCGGCGAGCTGCTGGCCGGGCGGGCGCCGCTGGCGTTCAACTGCACGGCGGGCAAGGATCGCACCGGCGTCGCCGCCGCGCTGATCCTCACCGCGCTCGACGTCCCGCGCGAGACGGTGATCCAGGACTATCTGCTCACCAACAAATATTTCGATCCCCGCAAGGCGGTGCAGACCGACGACCAGGCCTCGCAGGCGTGGCGCAAGCTGCCGATGGACGTGCTCAAGGCCTATATGGCCGCCGACCGCGCCTATATCGAAGCGGTGTTCGCAGTGATGGACAGGCATCGCGGCGGCGCTGCCGGCTATCTGAACGACGAACTCGGCCTCAGCCCGGCGAAGCTGGTTCAGTTGCGCAAGGCCTATACGCGCTGACCGATATCCGGGCTGGCGGCGCCGCGCCGCCGGCCCGCTCGGCCCATCCCGGGAATTTCGATGGTACGGGTGGTCGGACTCGAACCGACATGTTGTTGCCAACGGCGGATTTTGAGTCCGCTGCGTCTACCATTCCGCCACACCCGCACGCCGACCGGCACGGGGCCATGGATCGACTTGAGCCCCCTATAGGAAGGCATTTGCAGGATTGCCAGATGCTAAGACGCCCTGTGGCGGGCGCCCGGCCGGGTGCCCGCCATGTGCACGGGTCCCAGCGGAACTAGCTGAAGACGTCAGCCGCCTGCTCTGCGCCATGCGGATCCTTGGGATCGTCGCCGAAGCGGTTCTCGCCCTTGGTGCCGGGCAGCAGCATGAAGACCAAGACGATCAGTCCCCCGACATAGGGAATGAAATTGAGCAGGCACAGCCAGCCCGTCCTGTCCTGGTCGTGGAAGCGGCGCACCTGCACCGCCAGGGCAGGGATCAGGATCGCGAGATAGAGGAGGCAGACCACAACCACCCAGGCCGTCTCCGCGCCGCTCATCTCGCGAGGCGCAGAGATGTCCTCCCGGGCCATCCCGCCCAGCAGGAAGAAGATGATTCCCCAGGCGAACGCCGCGAGGAACACGAACAATATGAACATCCAGTATTCGAGCCGGCGCGAACGGCCGGAGAAGTCGAAATAGCGCCTGAGCGGCATGATCATCCAGCGCATACATTCCCCCTTTGAAGGCATTCCCAGCGGAGCGCCCGCATCAGGGCACAAGACCGGCAGCGATACAATCCCGGTCAGCTTCGCGGCGCCTGGCGGCGATAGCTCAGCGCCTCGGCGACATGGATGCGCCCCACGTTCCCGGCACCCGCCAGGTCGGCGATCGTGCGGGCGACGCGCAATACCCGGGTATAGCCGCGCGCCGAGAGCCGCATCGCCTCGGCCGCCTGCGCCAGCAGCGCGCGGCCGGCTTCGTCCGGCGTGGCGTGACCGGTGAGCAGATCGCCTTCCGCCTCGGCATTGGTTCGCGCGGAAGCATCGCGGTAGCGCGCGGACTGCATCGCCCGCGCCTCGGCCACCCGCTCCGCCACTGCTGCCGATCCCTCCGCCGGCCGATCGAGCACCAGGTCCGCCGCGCTCACCGGCTGTACTTCTACATGCAGGTCGATCCGATCGAGCAGCGGGCCCGAGACCCTGGCCTGATAATCCGCCGCGCAGCGCGGCGCCCGCGTACAGGCGAGCGCGGGATCGCCGAGATGCCCGCAACGGCAGGGATTCATCGCCGCGACCAGCTGGACTCTTGCCGGGAAGGTCACGTGCGCATTGGCGCGCGCGACGCTCACCACGCCCGCCTCGATCGGCTGGCGTAACGAATCGAGCACCGCCCGCTGGAATTCGGGCAGCTCGTCGAGGAACAACACGCCGATGTTCTGCGTACGGCGGTGGGGTATCACGTAAAATTATGGTTATTTCAGAAACATTTGGACTCTCGCTTTAGGATCAAGCGCTCAGAAGAGTCTCAGTCGGAGTCTCAACTTAGAACGGTCGTCAGAGTTATAAAGCGCCACTGCACTTTATAAATCTGACGACCGTAACCGCCGAAGGCGGCTTTCCAGGCTTTCAGATTACGAGTATCCCGAGGTCATTCATCGGCGCAACTCCGACTCTTCAACCTCCTTGCGCCAGGCATTGGCTATGCAGTCATCCTCAAACCATCGGCCAATCCCGACGGTGGTATGTCTCAACCCCGGAGCGCGGCCAGCCGCAACCCACTGCGCCCGGGTGGCCGCCGCGTATGTCTAAGACTTGCCTAACAGTGGCAGCGCCTTGGACGTAGCTCAACGAATAACCGCCTCAGGCCACGTCGAATTGTTATCCTATCGGCAACATGTAGTGCGTAACCCCGCCCTTAACCCGCATCACTCCGATTTAGGATTTCGCGGGTTAAACTGGATATGCTGAAGCGCCCCGGCCGCCTGAGCCATAGCCGCAACGGCCCCGAAAAGTTCTGATAATTTGACCGTTACAGGCTCTAGATCGAAAGCTGGCCCGAGATTCTCCACATTGTCCACGCTGTAAGCTCTCAGCATCCAGACATTAGCCCGGACTTCCTTCGCAACTATCGCAACTATACCGAAATACACACGCATCGCTCAAACAGGCACGCTGGCGGCGGCTCGTCCGCGCAACGTGACAGCCCGATTCATGCCATCAATCGTTTCCCCGACATCGATCGGAGGCGCGAAATCTAAAATCACGTGGCGCGGCGTGGGCGAGAGGCGGGCATTTTTCGTGCCTTTGAATACTCGTTTGCAAGAATTTCTATTATGTCTGCTTTCTGGCTTTCGTTAACCACAGCACACCCCATTATGTAACGGCGCTGCGTTTATTCGCTTGAGGCTTCCTATGGCCGGTCGCTTCCCAGTGTTCGCTGCCATGGTTCTGTTCGATGTACAGTGGATATGGTCGACCACCCTCGCCGATGCACAGAACCTGTGAATCTTCACTCCAGATCTCAGCGCTCAGGTAAAGGTTGCGTACTTCGGTCGCCTCTTGCTCGATCATCAGTAGAACAATGCGATCTAGCGCCCGCTTGAGGCCGTTGATGTCGGGATTACCAACTACATGAATGATCACGCCGATCCTCCTCATCGTTGGGGCGGACCGGCGGAAGCCGGGTGTTCAGAACCTGAGCTCACGCCAAGGCGCCGCCGCCTTTAGGCGAAGCCTTGGACATGCACGACGGCCACCCGGCCACACGATGTGTGACCGGCCGTGAGCTCTGGGGTTCTGAAGCCCCGCCACCGGGATTTACCGGTGGCGTGCAGACGGTTACAGAACGAGATTCGGCGCGCAAGTGGCTTCATGGATTATCCGAGATCGTAAATCCAAAGGCTCCGCCGTCGTCATAGCGGTCGATCCTGACCGCGACCGCATCAATCTGGGCCTGTCGAGGAGCGGACGAAGGCGCCACCGCGCCGCTTGAGGAAGGGCTCAGTGGAAGTCATGGCTCCGCACCTTGATCATGTCCTCGGGATCGGCGCCGTTCGGGAAGGGCGGCGAATATAGGTCGCGGGGCTTCCAGCCTGGGTCGCCGCGGTCCGGTGAGCCTGGGTGTGTCGCGCCATCGCCGCGCCCTTGGGTGATCGGTAGGTCCTTGCCGCCGATCGAGCGCAGCATCGCGTCGCGGTCGACTACCTGGTCGACGATCACGTGGATGACCTGGCCTTCCTTCTGGAGGCGCCCGCGCAGCGACGGTCACGTCGCCAAACAACGCATTCAGATACTGCTCACACCGTAACCCGGGAGCGGTTCGAGCATCAACCTCCGCATTCCGGGACGGTGATTGTTACAGCCTTGGGAACGATCCTGAATGTCTCGCACCGGGTCGGAGGCGCCTTGGGATAGGCCCGCGCCCAAGCCTGCCGATCCGGATTGGCGATGTCAGAAATTAAATTGCCTGCGCGGGTGGTGGCGTGCAACGCACCTCGGCCGCTGCTTGAATGGGCGTCATTTCGGCAGTCAGTGGCTGAGGGTGGGGCTCGAACGAATTTATGGGCATTAATTATGGCGGAACCTCTCGGCGTATCGCGGTGCCCGACAAATTGGCGTTTCCTTCGCTGAATTCGGTCGGTGAGCTTGCCTTGCTGGACGTTGCAATTGCCGAGGTCGCGGCGCAGGCGAATGTCACGCAATGGCGGGATATTCGGGGGGCTCACGATTCAAGGGCTTGGCCGGCGGATGTTGCCGCCTATCCGGGTTTTGAGGATGAACTCCAACCTTACCTGAATCGGTCTTCCAGGCAATTTGATCGAGAGAAGGTGCTTCGGCGAGTAAAAACGGAATTTCAAGAGGCTAGGCGGATGATCGATGGTGGCCCAGGTTTTCCGGAGCGTTCCTCAAATTTTGTTGACTTCGCGTGCGAGTTGAATGCCCGTTTGGCGGGCGGAGGAGAAATACGGAAGGGGCGCGTTTTCATCCAGCAAGATATGACGGGAAATACCGTCGAGTTTCCCTCAGCTGCGAATTGCTTGCCGCTATTGCGCTCCGTCGGCGCCTTCATCGACGAACATCGGCTACGATATCCAGCCGTGAGTGCTGTGGTGGGGTTTCTGGCCGTTCTCCATGCTCACCCCTTTCCCGACGGGAATGGCAGGACCGCGCGCACCATTTTCAACACCATGTTGCGGACAGGTCTGAATTCAGGGCACTTCATGCCTCTGTCCCTGATAGCCCATCTCAGCCAAGGCGGTTTCATTCTCAAGATCAGGCGAGCAATGCACGGGGCTGAATGGATTCCGTTGACCCGGTGCTTTCGCGACGGGCTCACCGTGGGCTCACTCCGGGCGAGATGAAAATCCTGAAGGGGCTGGGCTTGTGGACCCAGGCTGAGCTTGACGCTGTCCAGATCCGCTCGGGTGGCCAATTCCCCGGCATTCGCGGTATGGAGTGGGATGGGGTGGCTGCAACGACCTGGTCAGCTACCGACCTTGCCGTCAATCGGAATTTCGCCTTGCTTGATTTCTCTACAAATCCAGACACCATGGATTTGCTCGTGCATGAAATGTACCACGTCATGCAATATAATAACAGTAATGTTGGACAATATCGCCTTTGGATCGGCGATCAGGCAGAGCGTCTCCTTGGAGGCAATACCTACACTTACACCGCCGCGGATTTGGCGCGGGCCATGACCCCCGCGGGCAAGGCATCGCTGAATGTCGAGGCCATGGCCCAAATGGCCGAAGACTATTATCGATTGAAGAGTAATCTCCCTGCAATGGGTGCCGATGGCTTTACACCTGCCGCAGCTGACTTGTACACGGCGATACTTAACAAATGACCATTTGCGTGTGAGGGAGATGTCGACATCTCCCTCCTCTCTTCAATCCTTTCCGACTGCCCCGATTCTGGCGGATCGGAAAGATGATAGTCGGATGGCTGGCATTTTCATGTATTATTTCATTATCAGCATAGGCGTCGCCATTCTTCTCGCGCGAGTGATATGCTCGAAGCTGAAGAATTCGCTGCCGACGATGAGCTCCTGGCTAATAGGCTTGGTCGGCGGAGCCTTCGTGCCAGTGCTTCTGGCTGTCGTGGCGGGGTGCCTGATAATTATGGAGCACGCCCGGTCCGCTACAGTTGTGACCGATACCGTTACGGCAGGGGGCATGCTGCTCATAATCGCGATATTTACTTTTCCATTCTCAATGGCTGCAGGACTTTTGGCGGCTCGCCGATAATAGCCGCCTCCGGAGTGCCGTTGGAGGCAGTGGCGTGGCGCCAGGCCATCGAGGTGCTCATGTCTCGAATAGAAGTGCCCGACATGTAGATGTCCGTGGTTACTTTCTTCAAATCCTCTGAGGCAGTTGACGTGCTCTGACGTGCTCCCCAAAGTTCCTCCAGTCATAATGACCTGCGCCCCGTTTTCAGGCCGCTGCTAAGTTAGCTTCGGTGTCTTCATGCCCGTGGCGGGGGCAGTTGATAAACTCGGCGGGCGCCATGCCGCCGAGGCTGCTGTGCGGACGCACGGTGTTGTAGTCCGTCCGCCGTGCTTGGATGACCCTGGCGCGTTAGGGCTCTCGCCTATACCCGACGGATTGAATCCAACCGCCTCTCCAACCTAGGCTCTGCAAGTGCGCAAACGCCTTTTTCTCGCCTCGCTCCTGGTGCTTGCCGGCTGCCATACTCAGCCGAGCAAGACTGCACCCTCGCAGCTGATCCTATGGGCGTGGGAGCGGCCCGAAGACCTGCGCTTTGCCGGCACCACCGAGATCGCACTCCAGACCGGCTTCATCGAACTGACAGGCGACACACTCAAAGCCCGCGGCCGCTACTTCCCGCTCAAGAGCAACCAGGCGCCCGCGACGATCGTCGTCCATGTCCAGATCGACCACGCAAAGCCGCTGCGCTGGTCGCCACAGCTGCGCGCCCAGTTGGCGGCAGCGGTCCTCCACTACGCGACCCTGACCAAGGCCCCGCGCGTGCAACTTGACTTTGAAGTGCGGAAATCCGAGCGCGAGATACTCCTCGACGCGCTCACCGACCTGCGCCGGGGCCTCCCCAATAACACCAGGCTCTCGATGACCGCGCTTGCATCCTGGTGCATGTTCGACAACTGGATTGAACAGGCACCCGTCGACGAGATCGTACCGATGCTGTTCCGCATGAAAAGGGACGGGCCGGCCATCGAGAAATCGCTGGCGGATGGCGGAGATTTCCGCAATCCTCGGTGCCGCGACGCCCTTGCGATATCGAGCGATTCCCTGATCGCCCGCGGACCGCCGGGACGGCGTGTCTACCTGTTCAATCCGCGCAGTTGGACGCCCGAGGCGTTCAATCAAGCGCAACGCGCAGCGGAGGCGTGGCGATGAGGCGTCTGGCGGCGGCGTTCATGCCGGTGCTTGCTCTTTGTGGATTGCTGAGCGGACCAGCCCTTGGATCTGGCGATCCGGGGCCCCTCACGATCTTCATCGATCGCCATGGCGGGACGGAGGCCGAGCGCGCCGCGCTATACAAGGGCCGCATGGGTGTGCTGCTCACCAATTCCTCCGACGGCCTGCTCTATCTTCAGTGGCGGCTGATGAGCGGGCTCGAGGTCGGCCAGGAGGCGGGCACCACACTCAACCGGAGCTGCTGTGGCTTGCCCACCATGGGCGGCGCGGAGGACGGCGTTGCAAGCTGGGCCAACGCCACGAAGCTGGTCCCCGGCCTGCCGCCTGCCTCGGTCTGGATCGCCACCGAGCTACGCGGCCCCAACTATACTAGCATCCCGAATTGCTTTCGCGATGCCTTCGATACCGCGGCAGCGACGCTGCGCGACCGGGTCGCCCGCTTCGGTGCCCACAACCCCGCGGTAAAGGCGTGGCTCGCCACCCAGAACGCCGTGTTCGAGGCATGCAGCAAGCCCGATGCGGTACTGCCCGCGGCGATGCCCAATGCGCCCGCCTGGTTGCACGCGGACCGCTTGTATCAGGAAGCCGCCTTCGCGCTCTACAAGGGCCAGAACGACGATGCGTTCAACCGCTTCCAGGCGATCGCGCACGACAAGACATCGCCCTGGCAGCCCAAAGCCCTGTACCTTGCCGCCCGCACCCGGCACCGTGAAGCGCTTGCCCATCCCTCGCCCCAGGCCTTCGCCGCCGCGCGCGCGGCGATAGCGCCCCTGCAGGCACAGCCCAATGCCTATGGATATGACCAGGTCCACGGCATGCTGCGAGCGCTCGCTTTTCGCGATCATCCAGACCTCCTGTTCAAGAAGCTCGACGAAGAACTGCAGGCCAAGGCCCCGGTCGCCGATCTTGCAAAGGGCCTGCGCGACTATGTGACGCTGAGCACCAGGATCACGCCGCGCCCCGATCTCGCCGTCTGGCTCGCCACGTTGCGCTCGGGAGCGCGCGACCAGGCCTTTGCCCATGCAACGGAGCGTTGGGCAGTCACCAAGAAGGTGCATTGGCTCGTTGCCGCACTGGCGCTGGCGCGTACCGGCGACCCACAAGCCCGGACGCTAGCGGTTGATGCGGCTGCAGTGCCCAAGGACAGCCCAGCCTGGCTCACCGCACAATACCACCAGATGCGCCTCACCTTCGCGAGAGACGATGTTGCCTCCCTTCGAAAACGCGTCGATGCGATCCTCGCCTCGGATCTGTCAAGCTCGGACCACAACCTCTTCCTCGGCCTGCGCACCCAGCTTGCGACAAGCCTGCCCGACCTGATGCGCCATGCACTCCGGCGAGCCTTTTGCTCGGAGGCGCCGGAGAATTGCTTCCAGCCCGATTGGATGCGCTACGATGGACGGCTTGCGCTCACCGGAAAGAGCAAGGTTCCGGTCGCGATCGGCCCCGAGGCAAGCGCAATCCTCGACCGGCTGCCGCTGCGCCTACGAATGGAAGCGAGCGCCACGCTGCCGGAGCCGCTTCGCCTCGACCTCGCGCTCACCAATTACGGCCGCGCAGTGCAACTCCAGGACAATGCCGCGATCGATCGGCTCGCGGGCGAACTTGCCACGCTGCTTCCCGTGATCCGTCAGGAATGGCTGACGATCCGCCGTACAAGGCCCGGGCCGGCCAAACGCTTTGCCGAGATATTCGTACTCGCCAAGATTCCCGGCGTGGCACCCGACCTGATCGATTATACCCGCCCGCAAGGCACGGTGCGCGCATGGCAGGGAAGGTGGCGGGACTGGGTGATCCTGCCGGCGCCGGCGCGCAATCCGGTCGCTCCGCCGCTCCCCTCCTTCTACAATCAATGGGACTATTGGGCGGCAAGCTACGACAACTCACAACCAGACCTCGCTTGCTACGGCTATTGCGGCGCCGGCGACTTCCCCCTGCGCCTGCCGCAATTCGCAGCAGCCAGCCAAGCTCAGGCGCAGACCGAGCGCAATCGTCTCCTCTTCTACAATGACGAGACCAGGGCCGATCTGCCGGCGGGCAGCGTCGCCGCCTGGGCCAGCCTACTCGATTATGCGCGCGCCCACCCCAAAGATCCACGCTCGCCCGAGGCACTCTACTGGCTGATCCGCATTAC
>JAYDZJ010293524.1:0-10336 GCA_034509065.1 Eueides lybia
AAAGTTTTATTTTTGTTATTAAAGTTAGATTACTTAAAAATACGTGATTTTTAAATGACTGATTTACGAGACCATTTGTACCAAATAAAGTAAATAAAAAAATATTTTTTCTGTTTTCTTTATTCAATTACAACCTGTTCTATAAGATAAATACAAATAATACACTAAAAGTATAAAATTACAATAATATATACCTGATCAAATCTCGGTCTGAGACACCGTGCGCGAGTATACGTGCTATGATTTTCCGCGCGAGTACACGAAGGTTAAGCGAGGATCGAACCCACAACATATCGCGTTTATATTCGCATGTTTATACCACTGCAAATGAACAGGTCTCTATAAAAAATTGAATCAAGTCTAAAACTAAGTAAGTAAATTATTTGCAGTACAATAAAAAGAGCCGCGTTTGTTCACCGCAGAGCGCACGTTTCACGTAGAAACTGTTTAATCAAGAGTATAATCGACACTATAAAAAAATCAGGTGGTAAATGACTACATTCAAAATTGGCTTCACTTCGCTTTAGGAGTGCTTTGCTGAACGGTTTATTACTTTACTTTATATAAGGTTTATTCAAGCCTCACGCTCATGTTCTGCCACAAGGCAGAGATCACTTGGGAACTTAGTGTAGGATACTGCATTCTTTTTAAGACACTTACATTCTTTTTAAGATACATTTTCCGTTAAATTTAAGTAACTGTTTGTTGTGTGGCGAAACCTAACGCCGCGCCCTGCCTCGATATCTTAATGATAGAAACGGAAGCATCCTGATGAGTTTCTAGGCTCCCTCTGTCTACCTTGCTATAGACATACCTCATGTAAAATAAAAAAAGCTGAAAAATAAGGAAAGCTAAAAAGAGAATCTGGTTGAACGCATTTCTCTCAGGATCAGGTATCTGATAAGGTATCGGGAAATCATTTACCGACTCATGTTATATATGAACAGTGTAGTTTGGACTTGGAGAATAATTTTGTGTCATACACAGTATATTTTTAGTTATGTCGACCAAGTGATCGAAGCCGCAGGTATTTGCGTATACTATACACGAGTATATATAGTTTTTTTTATTGAGTATTTATTTGTTTTTTATATACTAACGCGATAAATAAAAGTAGGTACTCAGTTCCAGTCATGTCGTTAAGAAATTAGAAACAGTTTTAGCGCTTTGCATCCATTTAACCCTGTAATGGTTTCCATTTTGAACATTATTTTTCCCTACTTTCTTTTCATTCTTTCTCTAATTACAAACGTAGTTAAGTGAGTTAAATCATTGTCGATTATATACTTTTAATTTGAAAAAATAGTCTTCCACATTCTGGACGCATAACGTGTTGAATGGCGGAACTCAACACGTAATGCATCTAAAATTCTACGAAAAGTCGGGAACGTAAGTATTCTAATGGGAACAGGGTATCTTAACAAAGTCCCTCTGCTTATTTTATATGTACAGGATAGAACATGAATCTAAGAAAAAGCATTTAAGGAGAAAATAGTGTTAGGACACTCTAAAAAATCAAATTTGATATGTAAGACTGTAAATAGGTTCAGGAATTTAGAAACCACCTACAGATAAATTCCTACATATACAAAAAAGGGACTTTCAATTTTACAGTTTAATATCCACGCAAACGAATTAGCAAAAAACAAGTATAATAGAAAGCTCAGTATTATTCTCATCAGATTCTAAACAACTCGTTCAAGATTACCATTGCAAAGTAAACATGTTTAAATAAATCTGTATTAAAATATATTATAATTCTCGCTAACCTACAAAATTCTTACCATACAGTAATTTTTCTCAGCGTTCAAATGTATGAGGCATTCAAATTAGTTTAATGTGCCCGCTTTGGTAGATTAAGTGGAGTGACTTGACAGTAGGTTTTCTCTTTATATTCAACGATGTAAAATAATTATGAACAACCACAACATATTTCTTTAGTAATATAACGAATCACAATACTCATTAATATATAATTTCATATATAAAATGATTTTTTAGTACCCCATGATTTCACTATGGAGGTCCCTATCGTGTTGATGAAAGAGGACTGGATGCCTGGGTTGAGTGTGTCACGTGTAAGATAAAAGCGTATTATTACACGTTTGTGACCTTTCTCAATAAAACGGTTATCCAACTCAAAAATATTTTTTCAATTCGAACGAGTTCCTGAGATAAGCGCGTTCAACAAAATTAATTCTACTTTTTCATAATATTAAATATAGAACTATAAAGAACCTATACCTACCTATCCTCCGTTTGTATAAATACCTATAAATATTTTTTTACGTAAAAAGGAAATGAAATAACTATCACTATTTACATTTCTTAAGTATTTCACCACACTTAGTTCAGAATTGTTTTTAATACTGTTTTCATTAATTTTCGAAAATAATAATATGTCGTTCATTTTCGAAAATAATATAGGTTATAAAAGCCTTAGGTTTTCTTTTACACACCGTCCTAAGAGAATGTTCTTCTGAGCTCAAAGGGCAGGTGAGAAAATTGATTATCTCTCAAACGTAACGCTTACAAAGCTTTTTGCAATCACTTTGTGGGATTTCAATTTATTTTCGTTTAGTCCTAATATTAAATGTGTGTTCCTTGAAAATGTGGCAAATATAATTGATTAGATATTTTTTTCTTGTTTCTTAATGTCACTCTGTAGGGCAAGCAGAGACGACACAAAGTCTGACTATAAGCGCGACGGTAGTATTTCTCGCACTAGTATATGGGAACATAAACTGCGGTGTCGAGTTCCATCGTTCAACACACAATGTCTCAAAGATTTGGATTAATTGTGAGGAAGAGAGTGCTTAGATAGATTAGATTAGAAATAGATTATATAGATTTTTTTTTATCCACGGCGTTATATCAGAGACATAAATAAATAATAAAGCCTAGGAAACAAAGTGAATAAAAAACATGAATATCCTGTTCCTATCCGCCCACACTTAATGCTGAATTTGAAAGGAATTGCGTTTAAGGTGGCTTATATTAACTCCTTCTTTACCTTGTTACCAGATCGAGGAAGGTCGCGTGGTCGCACGCTTGTGGCACTGCGCTACGACAGACATCAAGTTGTAATGTTCTTAACTAATATTTATTGTCCTTGTGCGTGTTGAGTGGCGGAACTCAACGCCGCACTTTTTGCCTTATTATTAGAGCAAAGAAATGAAACATTAAACATTTAAATTGAAAATAATAAATATTTCATTTCCTCGACTGGGGATCGAACCTAGAACCTGTCGGTTACAGTCAGACGTTTGTTCCGCTGCGCCACGACAGGCTTCATACATTTATTTTTAATATACCTACACTTATATTACATATATTACATACATTTGGGAAGTACATATATTTAGTGGACACGATAGATATTAAATAGATGTTGAAAGACATATTACTGCTGAGTTAGAATGATAAGTGAGTTAATGAGACGGCAAAATATCAGAATTGATACACATTTGGCTATATACAACGCAGTGTTGGTGCTGTTGTAAAGCAGCAAAACTCGGGTATTACAGAAAAGGTCTAAAAGAAAAATACATATTTTTTAGAAACGAAATTAATTTAAACGCAGCGGGATTTGAAGCCGCACGTCTTGGAAACTGTCCATTATTTTCGGCCTTGGACAGTTACAAAGGGGATTGGGTTCAAATCATGCTACGTAATTTTTTTAAACGTTTTCTAAAATTCTATTTTTTAATTTTCATACTTTGTTAGGTTAAGTTAGTCCTTACAACTACTGGGAACTATTAACTAGTATACACGTGTATAACTAGTATACACGTTAATTCTCTACGGGTCCTAACCTGTATTATATGACAATATTACCATGTGGTCCGTCAATTAATTAGATTGATCAATTTAAATATAGAAATATGTAAATTACACATTATTGGTAATTACAGTTTCAAATATTAGAGAACAAATTAAAGTCCTAGGTAAGTACGTAATTATCCTGTCAAGTCTCTTAAAATAACGTCTCTTATAATTTAGCTGATCTATAATAATAGTAAATTAAACTGTAACGCCACGTCTCGAATTTAATTTAAAACTTTCAAGATGTAGTTTATACATATAAATATAACAGGGTAATTAAGGGGACATGGGAAGCTGTGTGATTAGAAAGCCCATTCAATATTTGTGACATTGTTCGTCACAAGCAATAACTTACACTGCTACGTCTAAATTCTTATACGCTTGTCAGCCTAACAACATTTTAAAAAAAGTAAAAATATTTAATAAATAGCATTCTCTCTAACGATAACTTTAAACAATTTGTCCTAGGGAAATTTGTAAAAATCTCCCTACAGAAATGTTAACACCATAATTAAGTTGTAACAAGCGTATAAGAATTTCGACGTAGCTACGTAAGAACGAATGGCTTAGTTGGTCAGAGCACCTAGGCTTTGGGTTTCTAAGAGGCGCGGGTTCAAATCATGCTTCGTTGAAATTTTTGTACGTTTTTAAGTTTAGTATTTTTCTTTCCTAAATGTGGAACAACACTTAAAAAAACGTAAAAATATATAATAAATAGCATTCTCCCTTGCCAAACGATAATTCTTCTTTTTTGTTTTTGTAGTTAACAAATTCTTTTTGTCAAGCAGGTGTCATGAAATTTATAAGACACTCTTTAAACATGAGGCATAATACTAAATTAGAATCACCAAAATCTCCGTATGTCTAGCTGAATAAGCAATGAATATTGATAACCCCCTGCTTGAAATCGGCTTAAAAATTAAAATGGGGAACAGATCTATTTTATTGAAATACAGTCTGAAGGTAAAAATATACCTCTGACTGCAAAATCCTGAATGAAAATCTTAAATAAAGGAACCACAACATACTGTATCTTTACCATCAATACACCTTGACAGCTCCATAGCTGTCTATGAGCTATTGAGGACAGTAATTAGTGAGTGAAGATCGTGTTCATTAGACAGAAATAAGGAAAATATTATGGCGCAGGGGCTACATTGTGTATATTAGTACGAGTAGCATTTGTTTACCGGAATTATTAAAAACAATAATAACTTTTTTAAAATATATCTTTTTATCAGACCAATTTAAAAAATTCGCTTACATGAAGATCGAATCCACAACTAGTGACTGTACCACACAATACATTAAAATTAAAAAAATAATCACATTTTCTTTTAACTACATGTAAAGTAATGAGACCAACCTAGTAAGTTACTAGTCAAATGTGTGTGGGCCCAGTGGCAGTGTTGTGCAGGAAGCAATATTTTTTTAAATTTAGACTGTGTTTCGCAAATAACAGGGTAGATAGAAAGAACCTGGAAATATAGTGTTAAGATACTCCGTTACTCACATTATGCAAAGCATC
The DNA here is from genome assembly GCA_034509065.1 of Eueides lybia. Lineage (NCBI taxonomy): Eukaryota > Metazoa > Arthropoda > Insecta > Lepidoptera > Nymphalidae > Eueides > Eueides lybia. The sequence continues at coordinate 5,354 of JAYDZJ010293524.1, forward strand.
TAAAGGTGAAACTTAAAGCTGCGCATTTTCTTGTGAACGGCGCAGTGAAATAAAATTAATTAATGCGACTTTGAAAATGGAGACAGAAAGTGTCTTAACGAGAATGACAGTGTCTTAACGGGAACAGAGTGTCTTACCATTAGGTATTCAAGCTCTCTCTACCTACCGTTCTTTGTATAGCGTGAAGCTAAAATATACTCTCAATATATTTTTAAGAATAATAATACTTTATTGCACAAAAACAAATTATAATAAATATACAAACTAAGACAAAAATATAAGACCTTATCGCTAAAAGCGATCACTTCCAGACAACCTTTGATTATAGAAGTTGTATAAAAAGATGGTAGGTGGTGCATAAAAATATAAAATTATTCAATAAACATTAAATATAACATACGTAATTATATTTGGTTCATAAAAATACCATTAAATAAATAGGTACTCATTTAACAGCATATTACAATAAATACAATAAATACATATAATACATATAATAAACATAGATATTTAGATATATACATGTATTAATATACATTCAATACATATACACATTAAAAAAATAAATAAATATAATACATACACACTGATGTGGAATTTTTATTTATTTATCATTTCCCTTTATTTATCGATATTATATAAATATAGAAAATGAGTTTATAAGGACCATGTTCTTCCAAGTGTATATTGATATTACCGCATTACCAAAGTACCAACTAAATAATTATTTTCCATTAGTCTGTCTGTTCGAGTCAATTTACTTAACGGATTCAATGTAACTTACCCTGAAAGACATTATATAAATAACGATTTATTAAGTAATTAACAGACTTAAGTACTTAATAGATAACCATATTTCAATAATTTATCAGTTTTCTCTTAGTATGCTTAAATAATATTATACAATTTAGATAACATACTAACACTTTTATTACATAAAACTAAATGATATATAGACTTTAATTGGTTTTGGTAAAATTTTAATTATATAACATATTTTTAACTAAATTCTTATTAAATATCCACTAAGATTATTGCCCCTTTAGCGCAATGTCATAGCGTCTTACTATAAACACAACGGTTGGGAGTTTAATTCCCCCTTGGAGGAATAATTTTAATCATTTTCTTTATTGCTCCTGCACAACACAAAGCGCTATCTGAAGGTTTTGATTTAACGGTGGGTTACACACAAAATGAGGTATATAAAAGCATATATCGTTATATATGCTGTCTATTTACTACATTTTGATCTATTACAAATGTTGACTCCAAATCTTGTTTCTTTCGATTCTGCAAGATCTGTATCAAAATAAATATACGCACTATAGAAATATCGATATATTATGTAGAAATATTTTCTTGATTGCGAATAAAATACCAACATTTTACATGATTCATATTGTGGATACAATATTGCAAGTTAATCAATTAAAAAAAAATCATACTAAAATAATAATCATTTCCTTTATATCAAAGAGGGTAATACAATCACAAAATCATTCTTCTTCAGACTTTACCGAAATAAAGCATCAAAACTGTTTTCATTATCAATTCACGCAACACATGAACGGCGTTTGATTGACTTCGTTACACAAAGGAGAGATATGTGTTACTATTTATTTTTTCTGTATTTTCACGTGGAGCCTGTAGTGAAATATGACCACAGGTGTGTGATTGTGATTTCTGCAGGTATAGGTAGGTATAGGTATAGTTTTACTGTTATTATATAGGTTTAAATATGAATATAACCAACTTGCTTGTTATCAGCGTTTATATGTTTTTCTTTCTCTAGGTGGGTACAAACAATCATGAGCCAAAGGATATTTTTGCCGAATTTTCAAATAAGCTAGTTGACAAGCGGAATTCCATTAGATTAGCGGAAGCCGCTTATTGTATGAATTCAAAACAAGAACTCTGTTTATATTAAGAAACTTCCATTTCCCCCACCAATTACGTTCAATTTCTTTGAGTGGGAATCGAAGCGATAATCTGTCGCATTTACAGTCGCACGCTTGTGACCCTGTGTCACGGCCGATCTCTGGCCTTCTACTAAATATACCGTCTTGTTTGTGTAACATTCAACATATTCTTCTCACTAACAACTTATTGTTGTTATTGCATATAAAATAAGGCAAGAATGTTCTTCCATAAACTGAATTTATAATTACCTACAGTACAGAAGAACAGTGTACAGTGTACAGGAGAACTAAAACCGCCTTCGCCCGCGTGAGCGTGAACGATGAGTGTACATGACATTACACATTATACGGGGATGATTTTTTTGCATAAATAATAATGTTTTTCGCCCTAGTGATGCAGTACCTGAGTCGTCTATAGATTACGATTGTAGATTCAATGCTGAGGAATTTAAAATATCTTTTATTATCTTTTAACTATGCGACCGGTGGAAACAATCAATTTTATATAAATACTTACTCCCACTCAGCTTCACGCTGTATCCCACACATGCTTAGTGTTAATACACTCTGTTTTGATCCCCATTTATCGTAGAATGTAAGATATTGTGAGTTGAGTGGCAGAACTCAACGCCGTACTTTGCTTTGTTAGCCAGAGCCAAGGAATAACGATCATAGCAACATCCTGCCGCGTTTACACAGGCTTTGTTTTATAATTTACTAGTAATGTATAAAGCAGTAAAAGCTTTAGTAATTTATTATTTAAACTTTAATAATATATTGGTAATTCTCACTTAATGCTTTACGTACGACGGTAATCTAGGAATAACGCGTTAGTCCTATGAATAATTGAATACAGATGCGATGAAATGTGTATAACATTTACCAACCGCGCAACAAATGTTCTTTTCTATTTCATTAATATTTTCCATATATTCTAATGTGCTTTTTTCAAGTAAATTAATTAAGACAATGCATTCATTTTGATTTAAATAATAACGACATACTTATTTATAAAAAAAAGTTTCTTTAACAGTTGAATGAAATGCTCTCACAATATGGTTTGCTACACACAAGTTATTTGAATAAAAAATGTTTTAATGCAAGTCGAATATACACATAGAAGATTTCGTATCAATTTCATGATTACGCTGTAGCTGTAGGCAATAAAACAGAGAGCTATGCTTGCTTTTGTTATATTGAGAGCTTTGCTTCTCGTTACTTCTCAAGTGGGAATCGAATCTACAACTATATAGTCAATAGTCACACGCTTGTACCACCGGCTTACCTCAAATTGATTTTAATACAAATCTCTTTAATAAAATATATTTCATTATAAAATATTCGACAAATTACATCTTCAAATTTATAAAAAATATTATGACGGTATTTAACCTTTATCGTTTAATCTCCGTCTTGAAAGATCTTCATTTCTCTTTTTAATGCTTTAGTAATCTTTGAGGTTTATTCTAAGGAGGATTTTTGACTTCAAATTCAGCGCAAAGTGAAAGGAAATGACTTATATTGAGTGATAAAAAACAATTAGACAATTATTTTTGCTCATAATCGCGAAAATCAAATTATAAGAATAAACTGTATTTAAAACAAAAATAAGTAAGGAACTCTAAATGGAATAAAATGGTAATATATTTTTATTGTTAATGTTGGTCGTCCTTTTGACATTAAAAATTACAAGAGCTATGTGAATCCTTTGTCACCACTGAGGGAAAACGAAGAGAATAAGCTTGACCTGTGTGTATGTCTCCGGTAGCGTAGCTCCTGATTGAATGAATCTTATTGAGTGCCATTTTTTAGAAAAAGTTTTGTTCATTACTGGTTCTTAACTGTTTTGGATTATTACTTTAAGCACTTTGCCGATATACAGTTATGATATTTGGGACATTTTGTTAAAATTTCGTATAGAATTTTCCCACGTATTTACTTATTTTTGGAACGAAGTTCCTTATCACGCGTTGTGAAAGGGGGCTAGACGGAAAAAATTCTTACGAAATATACTTTTTGCTATAGTGTAGTAAGGCGTATGGCGTGCACATGTATCTCTATCTCTCTCTCTCTTTCTCTCTCTCTCTCTCTCTCATAGAAAGGAAACCAATTGCTTTCTATGAGAGGGAGAGAGACAGACAGGGAAACATGCTTTTGCTTTGTCGCAACGATTATTTTTGTTTTGTTATGTTTATACAAGTTTTTTGTACATAATAAATAATAAAATAATAGAAAATAATAACAGTAATAAAATAACAAATATAATTTTTACTAAGATTTAGCTTAATGATTAAGTTTATATAACATTATTTTTGTTAATAATAAAAAAAAATATTATTTTATAACATAGAAATAAAAAATATGAAAAAGGAACTTCGTTCCATCCGGGTGTCCCTTAACACCTATCATTTTTGTTTTTTTTTACTTCTCGATGTATTACAGTAGGTACATTGTAGGGTAAGCAGAAGTAAGCTGATAATCTAATATTTAGACACTCCGTTCTCCACTTTCCGACAAATAGCAAAACTCAATTCCACGCTTTGTCCAGTAACACAACGTAGTATTACAAAAGTTTTTTCTGCCTTTTTGATATTCAATACATTAGATATAACCGCAACTCAGAAGACATTTGTGAAAACAAATATATTAATTAAATTTCATCAAGCTACGTAGATAAACTAGTTTAAGATAAATTTACAACTTACAGATAAGATTGTGGTACACGAAGCAATGTTGGCAAACAAAAGACATTCGGACAATATTGTTCTTCCAAGCAATCTTTGGTTGACAAATGTCTTCGTGTCCCCTTATTATTTATTGTGTATATTGTAAGCGGTAGTATTAGTTATGAATTAAAAGCAAATGTTGTTATGACTATTGAAACATAGTCTTAAATAAAAGAAGGTGTTATGACATTGCTACCAGTAAATATACAAATTATAATTGAAACGCATTAATAATTGAATATGTGTTGTAAATTAAATATTTTCTTCTTCTTCTTAGTCGTAACACTCTTGACAGAGCGGTCGTGGTCATCATGTAGTCGTGTTTCTGGGGGCTGATG
>JAYDZJ010293608.1:0-10333 GCA_034509065.1 Eueides lybia
AAGCCACTTCTTAACGCCGGTTTTAAATGCCGGGGGTGGTAACAATCCGGTCGAGTCTGCCCATGCGTGTTGCCATTCCTGACAACGTGATTCTACCACTCGTACTTTAGTCGCCTCTTACGACACCATCAGTACCAGGGTGATCTTATTCTAAGCCGAAATCACACGGCACAGAATTAATATATTGTAGTAATTAGGATAAATATAGTACTCGAGATAAATAATTATGATTTTTAATTTTTATCCCCAAGCTTTGTTTTGTTGTCTGTATACAAATCAAAGTCCAAATAATGAATTCTCCCGAGGGGACGTCGGACACAGAACTTTGTAACTGCGGCAAAATAAATTGTATTTTTTATTTAATAGGCTTTTAAAATGTTCAAGCACTGCAATTTAAATTTGGACTCTATGGCTCTATTAAGCGCTTTAGTAATTAAACCATACCATATGCAACAAAACAAATAGTTCTTCTATACAATTGTTACAACTTCTATTCGTAGTAACTCTGTAGGAGGATCTTTACGAAACTACGCAACCCAAGAAAAGTTACAAAGTATCATCATTTGGTTAGAAAAGTTATTGTTTACTAAAGAATTTCTCGTATTTTTAATCTCTGCTTTTAACACTCAGTATAATACTTGAGAAGTAAAAAAAATAGATAAGCTTTTCCACAAAAGTAGGGAACACAGTGTCTTAGCACTAGATTCCTTAGCCTACGCTATTATAAGCTAAAAAACTAAACAAAAAACATTAAGACGAAGGCTTTGTTTAATTTAACCAGGTGATCTCAGGAACTACTGGTTGGATTTAAAAAATATTTTTTTGTATTAGATCGATGAAAGCTATTACAAGCTAATTGCAACTGCACTGCTTAACCATTAAAGCTACGTAATTATGTATGGTCAATGTTTACATTTAAAAATCTCCACTAAAAATGTCCTTGAAGGCATATACGAGTATATGTGTATAATATTACAAAAATATTCCACGACAATCACTTTTTTTCTTACGTTAATAATAATTTTCAAAAGTATTTAAAGTAATGAGGCCTGTTTTGGCGCAACGGCAGAAGCGTGCTGTGGGATCGATCTCCTCTCGAGAAAATGAAATACTGAATATTTTCTAATTAAATATTATTTTCTTTGCTATGGTAACAGGGCAAAGCGCGGCGTTGACTACCGTCACTCAATACGCAACGTCTCAATTTTAGCGGAAAGTGGGAAACGGAATTGAAATAGAATATTTTAACACTAAAGAAATAGATACTTTAAAAGATATCATAGTTTTTAGATATAAGGGCAGAGTGGTCGTCTAGTTCTATTACATTGATAAATGATTTAAATAACAGTTTTTCTGTCATATCTTTCATGTACAGACAGCGTTCAGTTACAAGTTTATTATAAGTATAGATACCGTGATGATATAAGAATCTATAAATACCATAAAAAACGTAAAACTATATATAAAAATATTATTTAATCATATCACTTTTATATTAATCATATGATATTCTTATATTAATCCGATGGATTACATGCTCGCAATATCTGCTTTATTACGTGTTAACGCCAAACTTTGTGTTATTACAAAGTATTTGAGTTAAGTGTTGCAGACGAGCTGCCTGTTAATTAAGAATACGAGTATATTGATTGATATCATCCAAGTTGAAAATGAACACCTTTTCATTTTAATAACAAACGATTAAAAATTAGGTAATCAGTGTCTATAGCACTAAATTTTGCTTGTAAAACACAAATTATTGTTATATGACAGGCAACTTGTTTGGTCATTTAGTACACGTCTCATCAAAAAAAAAACTGTGAATTATATTTTAAACAAATTTTAAACAAATTTAGCTGGTTTTATCACGTATATTAAAGATTGTATATTTGTGTTTTGAACATTTTGCTGTAGTTAGTTTCTTTTTTGTCCGTTTTTTTCTTTCCTTAACATATACGTGAGGAATGGAAGTCTAACTAGAAATAGAGTGTCTTATTCCTACCGTGTGCAGGATACAGCCTGAAGTAAAAAGAAACAAGTTAAAAATAAATTTCAGAAAAGGCGTTCATTTTTTGATCAGATGGTCTATATTTATTATGTAGGTAAAGTTGATTTGACTGATGGTCGTGTCTAATCTTATATAACCCATTTTCACTAAATTTTAATAGACTGTAAAGTTTTGCTGCAGTTCACTTTCGCTTCACTCGGTATTTACAATAATAAAACAGTAAAAAGTTTTATCTCTTCATTAAAATAAACTTTAAATTAGCATTGTATAGATTCACCGTGCGGGTACCTGGTGGACCAGGTGGCAGACAGAGTAATCCTGAGTAGCCCTACTTTTTAAGTAAGTTTAACTCGTAACCTAAAAATAACTAATAGAACACAAATCTACATTTTTTAGGAGTTTTGTCTGTCTGTTAGTCCTTGTTTGAAATTGTTAAGAGAGAATTATCATTTTCTAATGAGATGAATAAATTGAAGATCTGGAACATCTAATAAATAAGTATACTTGTTCGGCTAGAGTGTAAATTATAATGAAATACTGTTCAAAGAAAAATTTCATCTATGTTTTTCCTGTACTAAGTGTTAGACATCAAAATAAAAAACTGTAATCTTCATACTGGTTAACAAATAGGTTAACGTCACAACCAACCTTTTACGTTCTATTCACAATAAATTTCATATTTAATTAAGAATTTTTCTAAATTGAGTGATCGTTGATCATGTTTCACGTTAAAAGCTGTAATTTGAGCTTAAATTAATTTTATTTAGACTTTCAATTAGAGGCCTGTCATGGCGCAGGGGCACAAGCGTGTGACTGTCAAAGCGGTAGCTTGTGGATTCGACCCTCACTCGAGAAAGTGAATAATATTTAATATTTTTAATTGAAATATTTAATATTTTTATTCCTTCGCTCTGGTACAAGACAAAGCACCTGTTATACCTCAAATGCGATGGATAGTGGGGGCGAATTGTCTTAACACTAGGTTCCCAGATTCCCTCTGCCTACCGTGCCATGTGCGGGATACAGCGTGATGCTAAACTGTCGCTATTTATTTTGATAGAGTATTTTATTTTGTTATTAAACCCGGCATCCAGCCGCGAAGTTACATGTTTAGTTAACATATTAATTTTAAATTTGGCCACCATTACTGAATGAGACTGAATATATTTGCGACGAGTATGGGCTCGATGCTCATTCTGAGATTAAATTGTTTTCATTTCTTAGCTCGATTAAGTAAACATAGCGCAGCGTTGAGTTACGCTTCTCATCACGATGTATCAAAAATAAGATGGTGAATAGCAACTTAACACTAAGTTCCTTCTACTTACTCTGCCATAAAAATGTATTCTTAAGAATTATTTTAATACGAACAAAGAAATGTGTAAATAATTATTAATTCACTTATTCATACAATAGGCTGTAAATGCGACTGCAAATGAGGTTGTGGGTTCGATCCTCGCTCTAGGAATTAAAATATTTAATATTTAAATATCTTTAGTAACAAGATAAACTGCCGCATTGATTTGATGTATAATGAATGTGGTAAACGTAAGTGTTTTGATGAAAACAAAATATCTTAACACTAATTCCTTCTACGCTACCCTGCCATGTGCGGGATAAACCTTAAAAATAATATTTCATACAACATAATATAAAATTATTATAAATGCACTCGTGATATCACCACAGAGAGCTGGCTAACCTCATACAATTATTATTGACTATGAAATAGAATATTTTAATAACTAACTTACATATTTATATATTTATTTATCTATATTTAGCTTCTAGCCAAACTGGTATAAGTCTATTTTTTTATATTTTATATTTCTATATACCATATAAGGCAACCTAGTGTTGAAACAGTTTCTTTCCCACTTTCCGTTTAATTTTTAGTTTAATATGTAATATTCTTATCGCATATATTAATTACAATTTTATTTATATACACTATTAATATTAAATAAAGTATTATTTTTATGTTTATTTTCGCTTCAGTATCAAGGCAAAGTTCGCCATTGTTTTAAAAACGCACTGCCGTTAAATTTAAACTAAAAAATGTGGACGTTACTCAAACTTAACGTTAGGTTCCTTCTTCCTATATGACAAAACTAAAAAATATATATATTTTCAAATGTGTCTTATATTTAAAATCCAAGGCAGTGCATAAAGTAACTAAGAAATATAATAAATATTTCATTTCAAATATGCCTGCAGATTTAATTAAAAGCACCTTATCCTTAATTTCCTATATGAAATTTAATTATAATTTGCTTTGAGTGGTTGTTCACGACACGTTTGTATGCAAAATTTTAAATTAATTTAAAGGTAGGCTTAATATAAGTAGTTATATAAATAATATATTTAATAAAAAAACAATTACGCTTTTTTCAACACAAAATTTGAGATATTGCGTATTGAGTCGCGGAACCCAGTGCCGCGCTCTACCGTTACCTTACCTATATAATAATATAATAATACAAAAAAATAACATGTTTTCGATAAATTTGCATTTATTTGCTCTCGTTACTTCATATAATTATTATTATAATTATAACTTATATCATACTTATTAGTTACAAGTTAACTAATATCCGAACGTGCCTATTATCCGAACGCGTCTCTTTCGATTGGTTCTCACTCTGACTTGCACAGTCGGCACAAGTGGAACATGACAATCAGTCATGCTTTTTCGTACCTGCAGTCTAATTTCATCAATTTATAACATTATCACATCAAACGAGAGTGTCTTAACTCTATTTTGTTTCTATAAGCTATAAAGATAAAAAATATATATAGTTTGACATAGCATCATAATTTAGTAAGCCACTGGACTTATTTCGTTCATATTAATTAGAACAGACGTTTTAATTAACTCGAAGCAGTAGGAAGTAGTGTAATTTAGCAAATATTAAAGGTTTTTGAGGCAAATACATAATTTACATTACAATACAGGGCGTGCTAATTTTCATCCGGTTTCTGATATTTTACATTAAATTATATTTTTATATAAATACTTCAATGATATGCTACTCTTACTATTGCTTGTTTATTTATTTATTTGTATATTTACTAAGGCTGTCGTAGCTGTGGGCTTGATTATCACTCCGGGGTGTGAGTTATTTGTTTATTTTTTTAGCTTCAGCTATATCCCGCAAGTGAGGGGTAGGCAGAAGAAACATGGAAACCTAATGTTAAGACACTCCGTTCCACTTCCATTCCACGCACTAGCTATATCATACTATGTTAATTAATCGGTTTTTTCAGTTTCGCCTTATTAACATACGATACAACCTTCAAAAAGCGCGTTTACCTCCACCTTAAAGGCCGGCAACGCATCTGTAGCTCCCCTAGTGTTACACGGGGCCGTGGGCGAAAGTGATCACTCACCATCAGGTAACCCGTATCGTTTGCCTTGTCTTTTCCATAAAAAAACCATCATTATAATGAAATACATCGGAACGAAATTATCGGTAGTGTTTGTTAGAAGCTCTACTTACGTTTTACAGCTCGTTACTCTGTTTTGCGTAGGATAAAGGGTAGCACTAACAGATTCCGTTCCCCATGCACACTGGCGTAGCTATCGTAGGGCCCGGTGGTGCAGTGCACCAGGGCCCCGTTCCTCGGGGGGCCCTTTAAAGGGCAATAAAAGTTCATGCTACGTAAAAAAGAGGGGGTTAGGGCCCGATTTTATCTCTTTGCACAGGGGCCCTTTCCCTTTTAGCGTCACCACTGCCCATACACCACGATTATTTTAAAGATATTTTGTATATAGTGGCGGAACGTAACGCTACACCTTATACAGTAGAATAAATAAGAAAAATTATGATACTATATACTACTATATTTAGATACTATAGATGTTGAAATATAATCTTGAAAGGAAATAAGTGATTATTTCTGTGTAGCATTACTCTTATCCTACTTTTAAAAAAAAATAATAATTCACAGAACAGTAAATGAAAATTAACTTAAATTAGAATTGAATTGACTATCTGCATATAATTTACCTTAACAACTTCACCGATATGGTGCTATTTTATTAATTTAAAAAAAGAAAACGTAAAAACCTTATACCTAGGTTCATCTATGCACCTTCTTTTCTCATTTGCCGTTTGAACAGGCAGCTTAATTAAAAAGTGTAATCGCTAAATGAGTATTGAGTCCATAGTGCGCTCTATTTACTTTAAATCACATTTGAAGTACCTGGCGTATATCTCTTATACATTCTCTATAATTTATAATATAAGTGGTATGTATTTTTTATCTGTTTTTGGAATAACATAATTGCATGAAACCATGTAGAACACCAGTGGGAATCGATCTACCACTATCTGGTTTCTAGTTACTTACTGTGATCTGCGTCCCAGTGGCATTGACTCTATATGACAAAGAAAAAATAATATTAAGAAAACTTTTGACGCAAAAAATCACTATCTCATCTTGGCAAAATGCTTTTAGAATTTAAACTGTTAATACAATTTTCATGAAATAACGAAGAACTGCCTAAAAATAACAAGGCTTTTGATAAAAAAAACCGCCCTTAATTCATTCAAGGAGCAACAATGGCACAGTCAAACACACAAGCAGAGTGACACATTTTACAACACCTGCTTTTTACATTGGGGGTAAAAGTAAAAAAAATAGCTTCACGCTTTATCCCGTAAGCCTACCCGGCACAAGATAGCGAAAGTAAAAATTTTTCACTAATTTTGCGCGACATTGCGTGTTAATTGACGTAACTTAACACTACAATTTATCTTGTAATAATGACCGGTTTCAATCAAATTACATACTTAATTCATCTGAAACAGGAATTGAACCTGCTATAGTTGTTAACCAAAATGACTTCCAATAATTGTAGTAGACAATACAATAGATATAAATTATTTGTTGATTATTTAAGTATACTTAAGATAATTATTTACGTTTCAAACTGCATAAGGATGTAGTGATAAGTAAATATATAAATAAAGATATTCTGCATACAATATCGCGCTGAGAACACGTGTGTAACGTATTTGAACAGATTTTTTTAAACTTTATCGTAAATAGTTTAGTCGTTTTGTGATTTTTGAGTAAAATAATACAAGGTAAAGCTTTTTTTGACTAAGTTATTTTACACTAATTTAGAAAATATATAAAATTTGAGCCCGTGTCTCTTGGATACTGTCCAAGCATTATTACCACTAAGTCATAACTTATCATCAAATCTTTGTTCTTCGTCATTTCTAAAAGTCGAATAACACTTAAAAATGTTAAAATATATTTATTTTACGTCGCCTTTTTTATGTTTTTTATTTTTTTTTAGCTTCACGCTGTATCCGGTACAAGGCAGAGTAAGCAGAGGGAACCCGAGAACCTAGTGATAAGACACTCCGTTCCACTTCCGTTCCCCACTGTGATTTTTAATTAGCGAATATCAACGCCGTGCTTTGTCTCGTTCGAAAGAGAAGGAAATGAAAATAGTTCCATCCCCCAGATGGGAAGTTCAACTTAACGTATACAGTGTTTGAAATATTATTTTAAAATATACTATTACGGGATTTGATTTGACATTTGCTAAAAACTAAATAACATTGCATGTAAGTATTTATCAGCCAATAAATACATATAATGTTATTAGAATATCCACCTAATACGAGAGATTGTTGTTTAACGGCGGAAATTAACGCCGCGACATAATAAATGCGAAATGAAAGTAATTTCTTTCACTGATCGAACCCACAGCTGTCTCGAAGGCTGTGTGCGCCGGTGCGCCTTAACGGCTTCAATAATAATGTAGGAAGTATTGCGTTGAAATTTCTTTTACTATTCAATAGTAGTTCCCACAATGATATTTTGAAAAAAATCTCTTTACATTTAGTGTTTTATTTCAATCAGCTCGTATATTTAGTTATAATATTTATAAAAAGCTTTTTGACAAAATTGCTGTAAATATCTCTCAGCTTCACACAATATCCCGCAAATCCCGCAGGATAGTTTCCTATAAACTTAGGAACCTAGTGTTAAGACACTTAGTTTCATTTCCGTTCTCCACTTTCCGCCGAATTTGAGGTATTTCGTTTTGAGTTGCGGAACTCAATGCTGCACTTTTGCCTTATTACCAGAGCGAAGAAATAAAATGTTAAATATTTAAGTTAAAAATATTGTTTCCTCTAGTGGGGATCGAACCCAAGTCAAACACTTGTGCCGCTGCGCCACGACAGACCTCACGCTATAAATAACAATTTTTTAATAAATTGAATTGACTTCAACCATACTTTTTAATATAAGTAGTTATAGACATTGTTTTTAAAATAATAGGAAATGTAACTGAGTATCTTATTTAACTGACACTAGACCCAGTTCCCTCTAATTATCCTGCCATATGCGGGGTACAACGTTATATAAAATATTAAGTAAGGCTATATATTATATACGTACTCCCCACGTCAATCGTTTCGATATAACTTAGCTTTTCCTAATTGGTCGCGGAGGCAAAGCCGAAACTTAATTAATATATAATTAATTAGAGACCGCTCGCGACTTCGTCCGCGCGAAAACGCTATCATTATAAGGTAAAAATATTATTAACGTAAGAAATCCTGCGGGAACTCCGGGATAAAAAGTGGCCTATGTGTTATTCTGGGCCATCACATACATATCAAATTCATCGTAATCGGTTCAGTAGTATTTGCGTGAAAGAGTAACAAACATCTAAACTTTCGTATTTATGATATTAGTAGGATAGGCCACAGTGGCACAAGCGTGCGACTGAAAACGTGACAGTTGTTAAATTCCAACTTATTTTCTAATTAAACATTTATTTTTTTCATTTCTTCTCGAATCGGAACGGAGTGTCTTAACACTAGGTTCCTAAATTCCCTCTGCATACCGAGCCATATGCCGGAAAATGTTTGGTTTTATCTATCTATACAAATAAATAAACATATTGTTAAATATATATTGCTTAAATTATTAAACAAATAAAAATTAAGTATAGTTTCAAATTAAATAAATTAAAGCTACATGCAATTTTAAAAATTTCCACTCAGTCAAAAAGTAACAGTTCTCTACAAAAATCTTGAGCTCTTACTCTATATCTTCAATACTATTCAATTGTTTCAATTTTCGTCATTAAGCGTCGTTATAAATTTCAATTCGTTTCACTGCAATATAAAACGGTATATGTAAGATGGTTTATTCTCTTAATATATATCGTAGCACAGGTCCTGCGCGTCACACGCTTGTAGCCCTACACCACGACAGCCTTCATATATACTAGTACTTATATACTTATTTTATTATAAAGTACAGAATTTGTTGGTTGTAACGTGCTTATCTTAGGAACTATTTATTGAATCGAAGTGAATTATTCATATTTTCTTTAGAAATAATTAATATTTTAATTTTTTCGCTTTAGTATCAAAGCAAAGCTTGGTGTTAAGATCTACCACTTAATACACAATGCCCCAAAGTGTGCGGAAGGTGGGGTTCCTACTCATATGGTTAATACTACATTCCTAATATCCTTCTATCTACACTGCCAATTAACATGAAACTAAATAAAATATATAGATTTTATAAACGTAAACATATTTACTTAACATTTTGCACATAACATTTCCTACACAAATATCCTTTATGCCAACCATAATAAAACTTTCAAAGGCTTCGCGGTGACAAATTAATCACGTATACTCAATACAAACGCGTTGTAATGAGATCTCATTTAATTTCATTGTACGACTGGTTTTTGGGGCTACAGACTACATTTTACAAAGATTTTTATTAAGTAAAGAAGTAAATATATATAGAATATTTTATTTCGTCGAGTGGAACCGAATCCACAACTCTTTACGTTTATAGTCAGCAGACAGATCTCATATAGATCTAGAATAGTATAATAAAGGCAGTAAACGGAAATTAACGCATATCTTTGTCCTGTTACACTAGCGAAGACATTAAAATATTTTATTCCCTTGACTGGGAACCTAACTTGAAACCGTATATATCTCGCTGCGCCACAACATGACATACATATTCTAAACATTTTAGTATTTCTATGCAATTTTTTTTAAATATTTTATATACTTTGCGTTAAGTAATTTCAGTATTTAATTAAAAGGCGGTAATTATATAAATTGCTCTTAATTTTCTAGATTGTAGAAATAAAAGCTTTTCGTTGTTCAAAAAAATGTACTATACAAATAGTTTGCATTTCAATAGTTTGCTCAACGGAGAGACTCATTGTGAGTCTCTCCGTTCTTTACGTTCTTTAAATTTGAAAGATTTTTCTAAAATTATTAAAGAGCCACCACGAATTGCTTTTTCTCTGCTGAA
>JAYDZJ010293686.1:0-10329 GCA_034509065.1 Eueides lybia
AAATATACTTTCTATATTTTATTTGAATGATAATGTATCTAATCAACAGACAGTAAAATTAATTATATGATATTTTCGGGATCCATACTATATAACAACATAAAAATATAACATATAAAAATGTTTTTTTTTTATATGCAACGAACAATATTATATATTGTCATATCTTAATTCGAATAAAAACCAACTTAGAATTTCTAATTCATCTAATTTATCGCACTATCTTTATATGCACAACCAAAGTACACAACCGTATCGTTTTCAGGTACTAGTTTTTAGTTGAATCTATCCAAATGTGTATGTTACTTTATACTCCACGAGTTACAAGAATAATCAGTTTTTTCCCAATAGATCACTTAATTAAAAATATCTAACATTGATATAAATTGATTTCGAAAAGTAAATACTAAAATCTATTTTCTACGTATAAGAAATCTATTGAAGTCTAGAATTGAAAATGTGGTAGAAATCAAAGCTTATTGACCAAAAAGATTGAAACAGTTTAGTACCTTCATTCAATCAAGTCCGTTCTGCATCAAACTACGGCTTAGCTCGCCCAAACATATACTTTATAAATTGAACTATTTAATTGAATTGAAAGTATATGTAAAATATTACAAATGATTGATTTACAAGCTTTATGTTATCAAAATAAAAAGAAACAGTCATAGCCCAATCGAACAAGCGTGCCACTGACGACGCAACAGGTTTTGGATTCGGTCTCTACTCGAGGAAATAAATTATTTCATAGTTTCATTTCTTCGCTTTGGTAACAAGGTAAACAAAAAATAAGTAGTCAATAGAAGTTCAGATTAGAAGTCTATTGATAGAAAACAGATATTAATAACTTTAAAATAAAATACTTAACGACTATTATGAATAACAACGCATAAAAGATAAATAATTTACATTATTTTTTAGTTAGTAACTTATTTTGATCTTTTCTTACTGCGTTTTTCTAACAATGGGTGTTTTAGTTTTGGTGTCTTCTTTTCTATGTAGAAAAGGTAATGTGGAGCTTACCTGCAAATAAAAAAAATAATAATTAAAGGTCGTTGCTTTTTATATTAATTTAAATTGTATTTGCAATAAATACTTTTACTAAAAATTAATTAGGTAGTTTTAGAATACATTTGCTTGCAATAAACATTCCTGACATTTATTTTAGGCCAGTAAAATACGAATAATAATTAATTATTTAGACCGTTAGTAATAGGCATAAAAATAATGTTATGTAATTGAATTAGTTTTGTGTATTACACTGTATCCTGTATATAAGATGGTAGGCAATGGAAACCTAGTGTTAACTGCACAATTTCATACATCCGTATTTATTTAAATTTGATTTTAACTTCTTTTTTTTACATCAAATTTATAAATTAATTATAATTATTATAATATATGTGTTTCGTATAACCACCACTACCAGAAGAAAATAGATAATTAGTAGTAACTACTCGATCTCCTACGTTACGAATTTAATTTAACAACTTTTCATGATATTTTGTTAAAAATAAAATTTCATTGATCGACGAAATAGTAGTATGTTAGTTAAGGAATGATAGGATGTCATGAGTTGGTTTTATCCATATTTTCCCCAGTTACACAGAACAAGTCCGAGAGCCGCCCATAAGCTGTATTTAAAAGACAGCCCTGACTGGTAATCAAAATTATTAGTAACACTAGGGTTTCCAAGAATTCTCGCTTTTCTTTATTACTAAAGAGCAGAAATTGAAATATTATATATTTCATTTTCTCGACTGGGGATCGAACTGACAACCAGGTTTACAGATACAGACTCGGCGCGGCAGATCGAATGTAAATAATGGATTTTGATAGCGTCTAATAATATTTTAATTTATAATAGTAAATAATACATACGGGTAGAAAAAAAAATTATATACACAATTTTATTGACTAATATTTACGTATAGTAAATATATAAATCAATATCAATAGTGAATATATATAATTAATGTCATGTCACTTGAAAAAGGCAAATAATTTTCTCTTTACTCAACACTACATTCTCTAAGCGTGAAGCTGAAAAAAAAAATGATTCTTTCTCATTTTGACAGATAAGTACATAAAAATATTTTACTTTTGGTATTATAAAAATTATTGGTTGGTTAGAAAAGTAAGTGTACACCGATGGAAAGTTTGTTCACACTTGATCATATCACATTAGTACATAGGTATTACGTATTTTAATATGAGATTTATATTATACCACGCTATATTACAAGTTCTACAATAAATCTATTTTATAATACCTATTATTTGAACTATTGACAGCTTTGGAACAATGTTAAAATGTTAATTATGAATCGCATTAATGTCAGAGCATTAGAGGCGTCGAAACTTTAAATAGTATTTGTACGGACAATATTCACAGCAACTTTGTATTAATTATAAGCGACTTTACAAATTACATAAAGTGTAGTGTTTTGCTGTTGAATTGAAAAAATGTAGTAATTTATTGTCGTTATAGATTACTTTTTACTGACATTAAAATTTTCTTATAAGGCTACCTTTGTCAATTAAGAAACGAAATTTTTATGTTGAGATTAATTCCAACTGAAGATCCGACAGGTTTTGGATTCGATTCCCGCTTGAGGGAGGGAATATTTTATTTCTTCGCTTTGGTAGGCAAATGCATAGCAATTTCCCTTTATTCAGATTTCTGTATTTGAATTTATGCATAAATAAACCTAAACAGGATTGAAGAAAAAATTTACTAATGTCTCTTGACAGGGTTGTTAGTTAAAAATAAAGATTTCAACTTAACTTAAAATTTAATAAATCTATCAATCTACGTAAAGAGAGTTTACTTTAAATGATGTACATATTTTAAGCGCTTTTTGATATCCCACCTCAAATACTGGGGCATTGTTAAAAACTTTCCGACGGCTGGACGAGTATAACAAAACTCAATTTTAATTCAACTTTCATTTGTCTACTCATCCTACATTACTTGTTTGTTTGAAATTTGATGATTTTTTTTATATTGCTTTGGTTTATCATATAACTTTTTTTATTTAATTAAATAATTTTACTCTGTATGTACTATTTTTGGCTTTAATGTGAGGTGATAGAAATAAAGAAAATAGTAGGGAACAAGCGCCGCTTCACTTCAAATTAAACTCAAAAAAATTAAATATTGAATATTCTCATTTTCCTCGCTCCCATCAAGACAGTAACAATGAAATGTCTTGACACTAGGTTTCCAGGCGACACTAGAATCCCAATGTCATAAAGTCACTTTCAAAGACATTTTTATGGAATATCGCATGTTTCGCATATGTGATGAGAAGATGTGTCGTTACGATTATAATATATCCAATTGCATACATTTGAATCATCGCAGGATTTAAGTTTAACTGAAGTTAACGTTTGTTATGATAATGCTTAGCCGGGGTGGTTAAACAAAGAATAGTGACAGGTCCCACAAGACACATGTTCGTCCGTCTGTTTGTGGATGTTGAACTTTTACTGTTTTTGACTACCTAACATAATTCAAGAGTAATGTAAACATTACGCATTCTATAGAACGAAGAAATTAATATAATTTTAATTATTTTATAAATAATTTTAACTCTCAATCATTCGTAAAGAATTTTTTTATATAAAAAAATCAAAACTCTATTTAATACGAGCACATATCTTTGAGCAAGCTTTGTAAGGTTAGTAAGCGACATCCGTAAGAACGTGGATAAATCCTACAAATGTACGTTATATTTTACAAAAGCTACAGTCGGAAGAGGACTTGAACTACTGCTTTTTGAGTGTCTCTAATTTAATCGTATTAGATTATATTTTTAACAGAATCAGGATTTTTCTGTAAGAAAATATTTTTCATTGCATTCTTATAATGGTTACATATGTCACTTTTGTTTAGATTCCAGCATATTTCAGAGTAGGCGGTATGGATTTGGGAACCTAGTGTAAAAACGCTCTTAGTTCTCATCTAGACAGTTTCCGACAATTTCCGATAGGATCTCTTCTTACAAGCATTATGGAGTATAGTTCGTGTCCTTCTTTCTCTTGTTATAATTTATTTTACAATAACATGTTATGTAGGCACTCGCTATACCAGAACATAAAAGTCCCTTTTATAAAAATAATTTAATATGATATCTATGTTTGACGTGAAATAGTATATATCAGAGAGGAGAGGAGCTGGTTAGCAGCTAATCTCTTTAAAAAGGTATTTAAAAAATCACACAGGGGGCTTGGATGCCGTAAGAAAGACCTGGGTTTCATATTTGTTTAAGTATTCTAAAATCATCTTAAACAATGAATTTTAGCAAATTAAATCACGGCTATGGTGTAATTCTATAGTATCGTCGAAGACGCGGTTGACATGGGTCGCGGCTACTTGTAAAATAATTTATCTTTGGAGTAAAAAGGAAATTTAATTTCAGAACGTTAAGATGAAGGGGACGGTAAATATGAGGAAAACGCAATTAGTAAATTAAAATGCGGGCGGTGGGTGCGTGGCTTTACTTCATAATGATAAGAAGGTTGGCAGGTTTGTTTACCAATAATTACTATGATGCCAAAAATCAACATATCGTAATTATATAATTTTTATTTTATATTATTTTATACAAATTATTTTTTTTATTCGCCTAGTCTATAACATTGTCATTAAATGACAATCTCAATAAATTAAATAATTTTAAGTAATGATTCAAGCAAAATCTTACACGAAAGTATAATTAAATTCTACATATATACAATATTTTATAATTACGATTAAAAAAATATGCATATACTTTATCACAAAGTAAATAAAAACAACTAAAGCTATAGTCAAACAGATATTATTTTGCAGACTTTAAAGTTGGTGTTTGAGGGATTTTCAGTTTTCTTAACAAATAATTCTGTCTGCCAATATATATTTTTTAAATATGTTATTATAAATACCCTGACTAATAATACCTTTAAAGTGTATGCGAATTTTCATGATTTATTAGTTTTGGTAGAAAAACAAACAAACTTACACATTTATTATATTATTATAATTGATATTAAATATTATATGTCCAAATACTCTATATAATTTATATAACCATCCCGAGTTTCTTAGTGATAATTAACATCTAACTTCATGTTATTAAACGTCGTTCATCTGTCTAGTTTTCTCAAATGTACGCTTAGGAGCTACTCATACAAATTTGATGTGATCTGCCCCTGACGTATTAACTCATTTTGGAGTTATTTAGTAAAATTTTTAAGCTTTATTTAATTCAATTAGATTTGCTTAAATTTAATCAGCACATGGTGGTAGGAGGTATATAATTTAGGAGTAAATACAGTATTTATAGATGCGATTCCCGTTTGGAGGAATGATTATATTTAAATTATTTCTACTACGCTGCTCAAAATTTCTAAATTGTCTACTTTATTAGAAGAATAAATAGAGTTTTGTTTATTTTATTAATTTCGAAGTATAATTTACTTCTCGCATTGTCGTCAGTATAGGAAACCTTGAGTTAAGTTCAGTTACCCTGTTTTAAAGCAATTTTGAAGTCAATTTGAATGAGGAGATGAGTACTGAAAGTATGTAAGAATAACACTCGCATATGCAAGAATTCCACAAAGACTTATGACTACTGCAACTAAGTATGACTAACACTAGTATGATAATATCATAAATATATTTCCGAATGATTTGAACTACTAACTATTCCGCGTAGTACTTTTTAATATATTATCATCAAATTATATTTTATTATTATTAAATGTTATCACTAAATTTAACGTGCCAACAGAACAGAGTATCTTAACACTAGGTTCCCAAGATCCCTCTGCCTATCCTGCCATACAGCTGCAGGATACAGCGTAAGATTAAAAAAATCGCAAAATTTTATTAAATAAATACTTATAGGTCAGCCGTTTCCAACGACCCAGTGTCTTAACTTTTCAATAAATCTGTCGATGCGGAATTTTATTATCTTCTTGACGAGTTTTCTATCCCAATTTTAGGTATTTCCTTAGCAAATTGAACTGTTACTCGTACTAACAGTTCTTAATATTATTAACTTTAAATATAATTATATCGGTAGTTTATTTTCAGCAAATCTCCTTCGGTTAGATTTTTCCAATCTCAAGACATTGCATGTTAAATGGAACTCAACTTAACCGCACTACTTTGTGTTACCGAAAAAGAAAATAGCAAAATAATTACTCCCTCCTTCCTGCTCCCTCTATAACGATATAAAAGAGAAAGTTTTCCTTTTATGCTTAATCTGCCGTATGTTCCAGGCACAAATCTGAGCTCCTCCTACTTGTATATTATGAAAGGCCCAGCGCTTGCATGTTAAAGTTAATAATTTCCAAGTGGCTTTCGTTGTGCTTCTTTAATGGAATTCCGAAGAAAGTATCTTTCAAATCAAAACGAAACAAGAACTACAAAAAAAATCAAAACAGTTTCTGTGTTTGCTTCGTGCAAAGCTTCTTAAAATTAAAAGACCAAATATTTTTCTTCATTATTACGTTTCTAATTGTTTTTATAGACGACTGATGAATGAAACATAAATAAAGCACTGTATTATATGTACATAGTTCAGTTCAGTTCTTTAATTATGGCGCTCCGAGTGTGCCAGTTGAGCACAGAATCACTTCGCCAATGTCACGTTGAATGGAAAACACACGAAGAAATTAAA
Source organism: Eueides lybia (assembly GCA_034509065.1). Lineage (NCBI taxonomy): Eukaryota > Metazoa > Arthropoda > Insecta > Lepidoptera > Nymphalidae > Eueides > Eueides lybia. The sequence continues at coordinate 6,672 of JAYDZJ010293686.1, forward strand.
TTCAATAATTTCCAAGTGACTTTCGTTGTGCTTCTTTAATGTAATTCCGAAGAAAGTATCTTTCAAATCAAAACGAAACAAGAACTACAAAAAAAATCAAGACAGTTTCTGCGTTTGCTTCATGCAAAGCTTCTTAAAATTAAAAGACCTAATATTTTACTTAATTATTACGTTTCTAATTGTTTTTATAGACGACTGATAAATGAAACATAAAAAAGCACTGTGTTATATGTACATAGTTCAGTTCAGTTCTTTAATTATGGCGCTCCGAGTGTACCAGTTGAGCACAGAATCAATTCGCCAATGTCACGTTGAATGGAAAACACACGAAGGAGGTTGTACGGTAAAAAAAGAAAAAGTTACACAATAGGAGAATGCATATCAAAAAAGATCCAGTTAAAATATTGCCATCACCTAAAACAAAACAATAAATTTATACAAAATATAAACATAAAGGATTAGTAATAGAAAATATTTTACAATAATGTTAGCTTACAATTTAATTTTGTTATACCTAATATATTTACATAAAAATTTACATAAAGGACTAAACACAAACATTAAAAAACATTGAACATTAATGGGATGGGGAACTTTACAAGGGAGAACATCATATTATATGTACATACTTAAACATATTTAGTACTTATTTTAGATACACAAGATTGTCAATAAATACAAAACAGTAATGAGACCCGTTGTGGTACAGGACATAAGTGGCTGTGGACGCGATGGATCGTTCCAGCCCCACTCAAGTAAACAAAATATTTAAGCTAATAATTTTCTACGTCTAGTAACAAAACAAAGCGTAGCGTTGAGTTGAGCCACTCAAAACGCAATGCCTCAAAAATTCAGCGGACTGTGGAGAAAGGATGTATCTTATAGAAAATAGAATGCTTCATTACTAGCTCTCTAGGATTCCTCCTCCAAATAACATAAAAACACATTTTAAACAATTACATAAATATTTATTCAAAACAATTTAAATATTGCCGAGGAAAATTTATAATTTCAATAGACTTTCTCCACATTTTGGGTGTCACGTAAAAGGGATTATGAGATTTTCCAATTTCGTTTCTAATAAGAGATACAAAGAAACAATAGGAGCGAGCAACGAGACGAAAAAAAATATATAACATCAACTTTATTTTTTACGTATAATAGAATTTGAGTTAATATAAGAAAACGTCTAATTAGACGTTATCATTATAAGGACGCTGTATTCCGCATATGGCAGGGTAAGCAGAGAGATATCAACCTAGTGTCAAAGTACTCCATCTAATTAGATTATTTATCATTATAATCTTACAAAAATGGCATTTTAAATAAATTTTATGTAGTTTTATCAATTTTTAAATATTAGTCTTTATCTTTACCAGAGTAAGTAACATAATTAATAATCCCATATGCCGAACCAAAATGTTATAGCTGATTAAGTCTGACGCTTTTTTTACTGCGCCACGATGGCGTCAATGCTATAGTCTTTTGTAGTTATATTTAAAAATGTAGATCTGAAAGCGGCTTTTGCCTGTTTGAATTGCACAATTATTTATCTGCTAATCGGAATCGCGTTCTTGTTCTTTCTTATAACACGGAATTGCGTTCTTGTTCTTTCTTATAACACTATCATTTTAATTAAATATCTTTACATTAAAAACAATAAACAACTCAATGAAACATATATTTTGTTAGCTTGATAAACAACGTGCTTTATGTTTAAATAACTCATAAGTTTTAATTTTGAGCTGATTAAAATAAAACAAGTATTCAGTGTACAAACGCACAGACAAACATTCAAAAACCTTAAACATCATTGTTTTTGAGTTCTTTACACTGATAAATATAGGTTTTTTTAGATACTACCATCTACACATCATCATCAGACACCGATCAGTTAAAAATTTCTATATGTTATTTTATACTAATTTATTTTTTACAAAATTTCCTCATAGCTTGGTTGAATTATATTTTTATTTCATATATGAAATATATTTTCTTTATTATTTTAGTAAGAAATCTAATAAGCTACTCACCTAAAACAAAACATCTATAAATCTATTCCATATCTATTTGTAAATTTATTTGTATGTATATTATAACCACGAAAGAATCACAAAAGACACATGTAATATCAGCAATGTTTTTCATTATTCTAATATTAACCATGGGATTTATAAAAAAAAACATTTTAATAAGAATTTAAAACAACTTATAAATTATTAAAATATAATAAAAAAACGAGCAAAAGCATAATATTAGAATGGTTTTCTTAGATTCCATATATCGCTCAAAATTCGTAAAATGAACCATTTAAATAAACCTTATTTTTGTTGTAAGAATCCTTCGAACCAGATATTTAACTTCCTTTACAAAATTATTCGGAGAAGGAACTAAAAGTCAGTATTTTTGAGGATTCCATTTCTATTTTTAATGAGTCTGGTTTACTTACATTTCTTTCTAAATTAGCGAAGCGAGGAATGTCATTATTATAAGTTAGAAGCAATGTTTTTTTTTTTAATAATACTTAAAATTATTGCTTAACTTTCAGTGTGGAGCGACTGGGGCCGACTAATGCTCCAGATTAGTGCAGAACTGTAAAACCAACAACTGTACGTTCGATGCTCACTTGATATAAAGAATTATTTTATTTTAATGTCTCTATTTTCATGAGTTCCCCTTTATCTCAAAATTATAAAGTGGCAATTTTATATAGGAATACTTGAAATATGTGAAAGACCTTGCCACTACTTTAAACAATTATTTTAATTGACTCAATAACACACTTACCTTACATTTTGTAAAAAATCTTACCTACAGCTATCGGTGACATGTTGGTACTTTTAAACGACTAGAAACAACAAAAACGCTATTTATTTCGTAGCAAATAAGCAGTCGAGAGAAAAACGTCGAAGTTTACCGCAAGAGTCGGTATACGCTCAGTCTTAATTAGAGGTTAAAGATTAGACTTCATTGAACGTTTTAAACTGCAAAAGCACTTTTCTCATTATTTGTTTTAAAATTTATACAGAAATATCATTGTATATACCTATATTACTTTAGCTTCACGCTGTATCTGCATGGTGCAGGATATGCAGAAACCGGGTGTTAATTTGAGACAATGTGTGTTCCTTAAGAATTCAGCGGAAAATGGGACACGAAATATAATGGTTACGGAATATGTGAATACTAAGTACCCAAGTTCCAATTTTCCCTGCCTATCCTTACATGTGCGGAATACAGCATGAAGCTGGGAAAGAATAAACTTTTTGGATTTCGGGTTATACGAATAGTCGTATAACCCGAATTGCAAAAGACACTACAAGACTACATATTTAATCAAGAACAAACACAAAGTGCATTACCATTGATACTATTGTACAGTTAAGTCTATAATTACTGTTTTTATTTCAAGTACATTATTTATTACTTACAAATTATATTAAAATTATATTAATTAAATTGCTTAACAGTAATTAAAGAGTTAACGATCTTTGATCGTCCGATAAACAACAATATAAGGAATAAAGAATTAACTCTTGTTATTAAAAAAATATCAACTCTATATAATTCCCATATTTACTAAATCCATACTAATATTATAAGTGCGAAAGTAACTCTGTCTGTCTGTTACCTTTTCACGCCTAAACCACCCAACCGA
>JAYDZJ010294901.1:0-10307 GCA_034509065.1 Eueides lybia
TGAACAGAATTCACTTATTCATACATTTACATTACATTAACCATACAAATATAGCATCGATTGGGATATTAAATATGGAATTATTATGCCATAAATATACGTCATTTTTCTAAATAATTACTATACAGATAATATATACCATTTTTTAATAACAACTTAAAAGATTTAAATTTTAATTATGTAAAACAAAACTATTGAGATATGTAATTACTATTTCTAGAAAAAAAAATGCTATTTCTAGAAAAAAAATGCTTCTAAATTAATTATTTAAAGAAGTAATGAGTGTTTCTTATGTATTGCTGACTTATCGGTACAAAGTTTACAACACTAACTGTCAGATGTAACGGCGTAAGGATTGGCTAATATAATCGCAATCCAATTTAAATAACATTGGTTTCAAGAGTACCAATTATACGTCGCCGCAAAATTACATTGGGGCATGTTTGTTGTTGGCATGGGATTGACGTTGGTTTCAAGAGTAGCCCTTCAGGTCGGCGCAAAGTAGGGAACGGAACGAAGTGTCTTAATACTAGGTTTCGTCTACTCCGCTAGCAATATACGGAATAACAACGGACATAAATATAAAAAAACAATAAAATTTTAGAAAAGTACCGAGAGTATAAGTAAGTAAACATTTATTGTATTTGAATAAGGTATAAAATACAAAGAGGTGTGACAAGAAACCTAATCGTCTGCCCTTTTCAGTCCACGTAATTCATCGTTTTATATTTTGTCATCATTGTCATGATAATGGAGCTTATTATCGTAACTCCTATTTCCTATACCTCAAATAGGGATGCTACAGGGAATAATAAAAAAATGATTATTGGTTTGATTCTCACTTCGAGGAATGTATTGAATATACTATATTTAAAATATTTATTAAAAAAACATATAAATGTGGATTAATACTTTGAAAGTAGTAAAAATATTTATTTAATTTTTTTTCAACTTCGCTTCGCTTCACAAATGGCAGGGTGAACAGAGAGAGCATAGAAATCTAAAGTTATGACATTCTGTTCCACTTAAGATACTGCTGCTCTTCACTCTCTGGCAAATTTGAAGCAATGCATGTCGAATCTTGGAACTCAACGCCGTGTTTTTGCTTTATTACCAGATTAAATCCACAATATATATGTACCAAACCAAATGTGCCACATTTATAGTCGCACGCTTGTGTCCTTATGCCAAAACATGCTTCAGATCTCACCGATATCATCATAAGCAACTAATCATTTAAAACATATATTGTAAGTTTTTTCAGCCCTACAAAATGGATAGAAAATTGCGAAGTTGCTGCAATAAATTCTAAATAAAACCTATTTAGTTATTTTCATGTTTTGTTTTACGTGTTTTCTCATTGTTACAATACACATATTATATTAGCTTAACTCTGTATTCCGCACATGGCAGGGTAGACAGAGAGAACTTGAAAAACTAGTATTGAGACACTCCGTTCTTCTTCGATTCTCCACTTTCCGCCGAATTTAAGACATTAGATGTTGAGCGATGCAACTCTGCGCTTTGCCTTGTAACCAGGGCGATGAAAAAACAACATTAAATATTTAATTTAAGAATATTAAATATTTCATTTCTGGGGATCGAACCTACAACCTGTCGTAGTATATTATAGTGAGTTTCGCCAAGAAATGCCCTGAAATATTGGCAGACAGTAATGTACTGTGTTTTAACACATCTAGCGCTTCTGCCTATTCTCTTGAACTATTTTTTTTAGTATCACGCTGTAACCTGCACATAACGGGAACTCAGTTATGATACTTCCTTTTTCTATTTTCCGCCGATCCCTTTTTTCGCGTGTTGTGTTGCGGAACTGTGGTCACGTTTACGTTCGCACGCTAGTGCCTTCACATCAAAGTAAGGGAGGGAGTGATATATTTTCCTGTAGTCGTTCTGCTAAGAAGACAAAGTACGGCGTTAAGATCCGCCGCGGTCCTCAAAAGTTAAATCTTAGTGATTTAGTTAGGAGATTCTCTTTGCTTGTTTAAGACGACATGTCCTATTAAAATACTAATGTATATAGAAAATCTGATTTTATGCCTTTAATATGGTGAGGAATATTTTCTTAAATTAAAAGGAATATTTTCGTAAAATGATGGAAATAGCTTCTCTGCATAAAGTAATGCTTTACGAAGTCATATTTTATGAGGTACAACAATTTCGTACGATAAAATCTTTTATATATTCAATAACTTTGTTTAAGGGTAATGAGATCGTGATAACAAATCGTTTAAGATATATTGTATGTTAGTATATTCTAACGTACTCTTGATTCATAAGTCACGTGAAAAACTCGTGGATGTGCACGGCATGTATGAAGGGGTCGATGTCTATGGACGAGGCGAAAGAAATCAACAGGGACGAGGCGAAAGAGGTGTCCATTTAACTCTTCGTTCTTTATCCCCAGTGGGATCACAAGAGAGGCTCAAAAAAAAATATAATAAATGCCAGCAATACCTGTCTCCTCTCTAAAGGCAGGTTTTTTGCAAATAAATTCAATTGAACCACAAATTATGCAAATAGCTATGATAAACGTACTGTTTATCTAATGATAATAATCTTCAGATTTACTTTTCTTATAAATATATCTTTGTATTTTTCTATTTCTCTTTTAGCGATTACGATTGTCACGAGAAGTTTTAATAGCTTTTGTTACCGCAAGGACGGTAATAAAAATATCATTTTTATTAGCTTCACACTGTATATCGCACAGGATTGGCGGCCACTCAAAGAAATGAAATATTTAACTCACTCTCACAACGAGGCATAGCGCGGCGTTTAGCTCCGCAACTCTAAATGCAAAGAAATCAGCAGAAAATTAGGAAAGGAATTATTCTAACGGAGTGTCTTGGCACTTGACCAATTTCGCGTTATGTGCATATGGATACAGCGTGATATTATAAAAAAATGATTGAACAGAATAGGCAGAAGCGTTAAGAGACGTGTTAAGAGACGTCCCTTCATTACTTTCTGCCAATATTTCAGGGCATTGCTTGGCAAAACTCAACATGTTGTGAGTTCGATGCACACTCGAGGTAATAGTATTATTTATTTTCGTATATAGTAGTAGTAATATTTATTTTCATAATAAATATTCATTATTTTCATTTCTTCGCTATGGTAGCAACGCAAAGTGCGAAGTTGAGTTCCGCCACTATACACGCTATCTCTCAAATGTCATAAGTGGGAAATGGAAGTAGAATGGACTGCGTAATACTAGGTTCCTAAGTTCCCTCTCACACTGCCTTGTGCGGGATAAAAAGTTAAGCTAAGATAATATATGTATTGTAATAATGTTATACTACAATACTTTAGTTAATAATTATATAAAAATACAGCTAATACGAAACAAAGTAAGACTACAAAATACAAAAACAAAAATGTCATAAAACTAAATCGTCGTTAAATAAACAAATGAAAAGACACATAATAACAAAAGATGATAATAACTGAATGGTTTTGTTTAGAATTTATTGCAGCAACTTCGCAATTTGCTATCCATTTTGTAGGGCTGACGAAACTTGCAAAATATACTTTAAATTGTTTTTATTGTTGTTTTATTTTTATTTTGTTATAAAATAAGCGAGGCATGAGGCATAAGCGTGCGACTATAAACTTGACAGATTTTGGGTTCGATCCTCATTCCCGTAAAGGAATTGTTTTATATTCACAATTCTTCGCTTATGTAACGAAGCAAAAACGCGGCGTTAACTTTCGCTTCTCAACACGCAGTGTTTCAAATTCGACAGAAAATTAAGAACGGAATGTAGACTACTAGATTTTCACGCTCCCTCTGCCCACCCTGTTATGAAGTTGAAAATAAAGTATATTCCATTCATTTTCCCGAACGGGAATCATATAACCATCTCATTAACATATAACCATCCCATTAACAGTCATACAATCTCACATTCAGCAACAACATTCTGAATTTTTACACATTTTATTTTATCATTTCCTGGAGCAACCCTATTCCACGTAATGGGAAATAGGAGTTACGATAATAAGCCCCATTATCATGACAATGATGACAAAATATAAAACGTGGACTAAAAAGGGCAGACGATTAGGTTTCTTGTCACAGCTCTTTGTGTTTTAAACGTTATTTAAATACAAAAAATATTTATTTAGATATATTCCCCACATTTTTTAAAAAATATTATTGTTTTTTTTTTAGGTTCACGCTTAACCCTGCATAGCGGGATAGGCAGACGGAACCTAGTGTTAGGACACTTTCTCTATTTTCCGCCGATTTTAAGATAGTTGATTAGAGAAACTCAACGCCGCGCTTTGCCTTGTTACCAGAGTGAAGACAAAAAAATATTAAATATTTAATTTCCTCGAGTGCCTTATGATAGTCGAGTATCTATTACATGTTAAAAATATTGTGTTTCGATAGTACTGCTTATATTAATTAGTTAATTACGCGTGCAAAGTCACAGACATGTAAAGTCTTTCTTAGCTTAGGAATACAGGCGTGTGACTGTAAACGCTACAGGTTGAGGGTTCGATCAGCATTTGAAGAAATTAAATATTAACTCTTTTTATTTCCTCGCTCTAGTAATAGAAAAGCACGGCGTTGAGTTCTGCCACTCGAACGAGAATACTCAAAATTAGGGCGGAAAGTGAGAAACCTTGCAATAAGCGGGATACAGCGTGTTGCTGAAAAAAACATTACCAATAACATATACAATTCTTTCCTGAAAGGGGAAGAACACACAACAACGGTTTGTACTGGTTATTGCCACTGAGCTATATTGGCTTCGATATATATAGTATACATACATATATATTTCTAATAGTCCGCTACTAAGTAATAGTTTGTAGAAACAAAAGCTCTAACTTTGGCCAATTACTACTTTGTTCTTTGTTCAGTGCAATCCCGTTGAAGTTGAGGCTTTGAGTTTATAATTACAATTTAGAAGATACATATATATCGGCATAATCTGCTTCAATGCATCATACATATTTAGCTGCACACTGTATACCGTACGTTCGTATCGTGCCCCCCTTTCACAAGGTATAATGTTTTTATTCATCTGAATAAAAACATTAAAATCCCTCTGCGTGAATCTTCACGCAGAGGGAACTTGGCAACATAGTGTGAAGACAAGGCATGATGAGTGACTGAACTCATCGCCTCACTCTGCCTTTCTTTGACCAGAATAAATAAATGAGACTATAAAATATTTCAGTTACAGCGCCACTTCGCGAAAACACCCTCATGTATGTATATTTTTTGTTATTTGTAGAACATTTAATGTTTTTCTATTTAAACACAGTATAAAATATTCTAAATTACCCATCATATTAAAAAAACTTTAGCTAAGGTTTTATCTTATTCATATATTTTTCATAAACATTTAAGAAAGTATAGTATAGTATTTTGTATTAATATATTATTGTATACACATAGAGGACGACACGAAAGACGTATGCTGAGACCGTGTTTGGCTCACCATTCTCTCTGGCTACCCCGCTGTGTGCCTGATACAGCGGAAAGCTAAAAAAAACTATTGTATTCTAATATTAAAACACACTGAAAATACGACGGTTGTGGCTTTAATCCTCACTCTAGGTAAAAAATATTTTAATTGTCTCATTCCTTTTAATTAACAAGACCAAAATGATATCCGTCTTTAAGCACACAACTCCTCCGTAATTTAGCGAAAAATAGGCAACGAAAGTGTTTTAATGGAAATGCATTATCTTAATCTTACATTTCCAGGTTCCATCTACCTATCTTTATATGTGCAGGATACAGCCTGAAGTACAATAAATATACTGTGTATTCTCAATGCGCTATATCTCTTTTCGTAGAAATTTATTTCCATTTTCGCGGTAATATTCCAGTATAGCTGTAATGTATCTGGTCGGGCGTGATTGATTGGTATCAGCGTTAATAATCTACAACGTTAATAATCTTCTACAATCTACAGTTAGTATATCGAGAATCGGAGTTATCAAGTTTCAGGAAAACAAAGGAAAATTATTGTTTTTCATAATTATTCATTTCTTCGAAATCAAATCAGAAGTAGTAGAAGTAACTAAGAATTACAGTATACTAATGTATACTATACTAATAATAAATAGTAGGTACACAAATGTATACCGCCTGCTTTCTAAGTGAGCTTGACTAGCTACTTGTGGCCCCTGGTGGATTACATCGAAACAATTAACGTGAACAATATAATCTATAAGCAGTATAGATAGCTTGGATAGAGTTATACTTAAATTATACTTCAAAGCTATGATGAAATAAAGCGCATCGTTAACTTACGCTACTCAAAGCAATGCCTCGAAATCAGGCGAAAGGCACGTACTTTCATACGATAAATCTATAATATATTAATAATTTTTAGACTTTCTTGAGTCTAAAACAAGTTATTTAAGTAGTTTCTAATAATAGACAAAGCTCCTTACGTCACTGCTCCCACATGGGAAACTTTGTAACTTGATTTGGCTAAAATCTAAGTTAAGAACTCGAGATCGGAATTTTGACGCTGAACTTTGTTTAAAAAGCTTATTTTAAATTTAACACTCAAGAAATGATTATAGTACTTAAAACTCATCAGAGTCTTATAAAGAAAAAAATTGAACAAATGACACGCTGGATAAAGAACCTAGCTTTAAGAAACTCCGTTCCGTTCCTCACATCATTAATATTAAATAATACTTTTTTAAATATTAAATATTGCATTTACTAGAGTGGGGATCGAGCCCACAACATTTTCTGTTTATAACAGGACGCTTGCTACGGCATGATATGCCATGAGGCATATGTTTTAAAGAGTTATGTTATTGTTTTGACGTCTTACGAATAAAGGAATGCGAGGGAATGCACATTTAACTCGTCTCACTTTATGAGATGTTATAAAAATGCTTACTTGATTATATTTTTTTCAGTTTTACGCTGTATTCTGCACGCTACCATGAGTGTGGGCTGAGGAAACTTGTGCACCTAGTGTTAAGACAGTCCGCTCCCATTAAGATTTCCACCCTTACTTTTATTTTTTTTTTATTTGTCTTTATTGCACACAATTAACAATCAATAAAAGAAAACAGAAGAAAAATAGGCATGCAAAGGCGGCCTTATTGCTTCAAGCAATCTCTAACAGGCAACCTTAAGAAAAATAAAAAAATGAATAGTGAAAAGAGGAATAGCGTAATAGTATTTAAAAAAAATAGAATAAATAAACATTATATAATAAATAATAAAATGAAAACAATATGAAAATAGTATATAATAACTTTACACAAAATATTTTTAAAGTCAATAGAATTTATTTATAACAAAATTAGAGGCATTGCATGTTGAGTGGCGGAACACAATGCCATACCTTGCATTTTTACCAAAACGAAGATATGAAAATATTAAATATTTAATTTTTTCGAGTGTGTTCGTAAGAGCAAAAACTTTCGACAGTAAAAGTTTCTTGTGCGTCTGCTACACGATAGGCCTTATCTAGGCTGTACTTTTAAGGAGGAGAAGACTGCCTTAAAAAACAGCCAATAAATTCCTTTAATAATTTATATTTGTTTTCAAGTACCCTACAATCTCTTTGTTATCTCTTTGTTATCTCTTTGTTATCTCTTTGTTATTCATGATAATGAAAGACGTCGTTATAAATCTATATCTATTAAGCAACCTAATAAGAATTTATAACGTGATAGCCAAAGCCCTGATGTTCCTTTATATTATCGAGAATCTTTTCAGTCATTACTTACTGGTCACCTTAAGGTAGGAACAATCGTGAAACTTAATGGGGCATAAAACCGATAACATTTGAAGTATGGAATCTTTCATTTTAGGCCGGTTACATACAAAAACTTTGTAATATATCGAATATTTATCTTCCATATATATAAAAGCTACAGTAATGTAAAAATAATCAATTGAGAAAGTTGAAATTTAACAATAATTGGACTTTTTAAACTCAGTTTATCTTTAACCGCGTACTGGTAACACAAGGTGAAACTTATTCTGTTTTGGTTTAAAATAAATTAATTATCTTTTTTATCGTCTTACTTCAATATATTGAAGTAAAAGAATTGATATATATACAATTTAAATTTGTTATAACAAGGACCTTGGTAAAGTAAACTAAAAAGATCACTTTTTCAGATTTCAATTTGGAGAAAAATCTAGTGATTTTGTTATTATTATGTTAATTTGATTGAAAACTATTTTAATATCATATAATTTAAAAACTTTTTCCACAGAAAGTATAACAGACGTCGCAATTTTAATCACAAGCGCTTTCGGCGCGGGACTACTTGCATCAATTCGAACCAAATAGCCACCATAGATATAGGGATATAGTTTTAGCATATTATTCAGTGGTTTTTTAACTCAATGTATAGATGAAGATAAGTGATTTATAGCATAAGGATTTTTAGAACCTCCGCGGGCATCTTAACTTTTTGTGATTAAAAGGCCGTAAAAGTAAAAGTGCAAAGTTACTAGATTCAGAGGACGGATACTTAGGATGTGAAAAACTTATTTATTAAGAAAATTCTTGAGATTAACGGAATGTATGTGAGAAGGAAATGGAGATCGTAATGACGCAGTGGTACAGCAAGCAAGTGGCTGTGAACTCAACGGCTTATTGTTTTGAGTAAGACATTGTACCACACCACCACAACGGCCCTAATTTAATAAAAATAATAAATTCATTTATCAAAATAATAATTCAAACACAATTATAGGCTTCGTCTCAACATTTATTCATATATTTAAAAGCTAAACGCTGTATCTCTCATATAGTAGGGGACGCAATGGAAATTTAGTGTTAAGATATACCATTTCACACATCGCTGAAATCTCAAGACTGTGCTTAGTCTTACGCTGAACTTGGGAACCTAGCGTAAAAACATTTTACTTTCCACTGAATGTGAGGGATTGTGTGCTGAGTTCGGAGCTCAGCGCCGCGTTTTGCCTTGTTACCAGAGCGAATAAATGAAAGTATTAAATATTTTTTATATTAAAGATTTAATGCAAAAAAATAACATCAGCAAAAATGCATAACTACTAATAAGTAAATAGTATTTTTACTATTTTTAAAGTGTTATTCCACACTTAGGAAAGAAAAATACTAAATTTAAAAACGTATAATTTTTTTTTCCTGCTGCCAAAAATTTTTATACGTTTTTAAATTTAGTATTTAAGTAAATAGTATATTTTAAAGAGTCTTCAAAGAGAAAACGACTTTGTTCCATTGCGACGATTTGTCAACTTTGATTTGTCTCTTCTTAAAAGAACTGTTATGTGATAACATTCAGAATGCAATGAAATGATAACAACAAATATGAAGCACTTTTTATTGAATAATTAAATTTTGAGGGCGTTAATAGAAATATCCTAATAAAATAGGCAAGGTATTGCGTATAGAGTGGCGGAACACCACGCCGCGCTTTGTCTTGTTTTTAGAGCGAAAAAACAAAAGCGTTAAATATTTAATTTCCTCAAATGAAAATCGAATACACAACCTACCACGCTTACTTGTGCTCTGTACACTTGCGCCCCTGGGCCAAGGAAAACTGCAGTTAATAAATTACTAGACTATAAACATCTATATAACTTTGTACTAAATTACATTATAAAACTACATGATAAATCCATGTACAAAATCAAAATTTATTTCATAGAATAAACATGAAATTATTTATATTTTCTATTATGTTGCAATGTTGTATATAGCTTCATTTAAATACATTTTTAATACAAACATGAAATATTTTCATTTCTTCGCTCTGGTAACAGACAAACCGCAGCGCTGAATTTCGCCAAACAACACGCAATGCCTTAAATTCGGCGAAAAGTGGGAAACAAAACGAAATATTTTAACACCAGGTATATTCGTTCCTAAGTACCCTCCGCCTACTACATGTGGACGTGCAGCGTGAAGTTAAAATAATGGAAAAAATACAGATATAAGATTTGAAGGTATGAAATTAATTACGATGTTCATATTATAATGACAATATAATACAAAGACCATTAGTAGCAGTCCCACACGTAAGAGGTTTCCGATGGTGGACAGAGGCAAATATATAATCGGCTTTTCTGCTCTCTTTTAGCTAGTATATTTGTAATGTCTAAGTATTAGATACGAGTAGGTGTAGAGTAGGAGTACAGAGGGTACCTAGTATTAAGACTGTGTTTTTCCCCACTCTCTCTCTCTTATTTCTAATAATTCATATTTTTTTAAGTGTAGCGTTAAATTTCACTACTTAAATTATTAGAAAAGCTTGCATTTCCTCGCCTGTTAAAAATATGTTGGGATCCT